>JASANF010000029.1:0-22004 GCA_030248245.1 Trissonchulus sp. WLG1_4
AAAATTCCATCAGCTTACAAACAGGTAAACATTACATAATTCTTAGAGCTGAAGGTTCCGAAAGGTTAGTAAAAACGTTCCCGACCATTATATTGATCGTAGCAACGTAAGTTAGTAGAAACAAGAAAAAAACAACATAACATGAACAAAGCTCAAAATAATTGTATGGACGTATATAAAAAGTAATCACTATGAAATTTTTGAAAAAAAGGGACAAGGCAGACCACTTGTCTGGTCATCGAAGGCCTCGCCCTAGCAAAAACGATCTTAAATTGAATTTTTCTGATTCTGTTTTAAAAGTATTTAAAGTATTAGCAGAAACGACCGTTACGGGTAGCTGATTCCACACATGTACGACTCGATATGAGAAAAAAGCCATGGAACTGTTTAGACGAAATCTTGGAAGGTTCAATTTTAGGTTATGTCCGCGAGTACCACCGTCTACTGAGAACGTAAAAAGTTCTGAAAAATCCACCCCAAAATCATTTTTAACAATCCTGAAAAGGGTAACTAAATCAGTCATAAGTCTGCGTTTTTCCAATGATTTCAATTTCAACTGAAGTAAACAATTTTGGTACGATACATTTTTAAGACCAGGGATCCGTTTGGTAAAACGACGCTGAACATTTTCAATTGTATCAATATCTTTCAGGAGGTATGGAGACCAGACGGCGGAGTTATATTCAACCATTGGTCTTACAAAGGTGGTAAACATTTTTATGAGAAAATTCCGATTTCGTAAAGAAAAAGCTCGAAAAATGCAAGCTGCTCTGCGATGCGCCTTCTGAGCTATTGCAGTACAATGAAAAGATGATTTCATATTCGAGGATAGGTTTACCCCTAGATCTTGAACACTTTCGGTGTATTCTAAAGTATGATTTCCTAAGGCATAGCCAGTCACTGTAGGATCTATGACTGTGCCAAAACTAAAAAACTGACACTTTTGCACATTCAGATTCAACTGCCATGTGCTTGACCAATCATAGATCCTGTTGATACATCTTTTGTGGCTTTATTTTTATATAGCTGCTATTTATGTATGTATATTTTGTTGTATTTAGTGTTTTGTACTGTTCTTTACTTTTCAAGAGTTTGCCCAGTTAAAGCTTTTGTGATGCAGTGTTTTTAGACGGGAAAATGACAATGACAATGACAATGACAAATTTATCTCAGAGAATAAGGCACGTTGATATGCACAACAGATCAAATTCTCCACTATAAAAATTTTTGTTGATGATACAAAATTATTTTTTACTGTCAGCACTTCTGCTGAAGTGCTTCAAGTTCAAAATGACCTGGACAGTTTATGTTCATGGGCAACCAAGTATCAGTTACAGTTATCAGTACCAAAATGTCATTTACTCATACTTGGTGCATCACCCATGGACCTTAAATTGTATATTAATAATGAGGAGCTACCTCATTGCGATTTAGTTAAAGATCTAGGAGTATGGATCTCAAGTAACCTTAAGTTCAAGGAACATTGTTACAAAATAGGCAATGCAGCATTTTGGACTTGTGCTCAAATTTTCCGAAATTTCAAAACTACTGACAGAGCCTTTTTAAATAAAATGTACGTAATTTTTGTTAGATCAAAGTTGGAGTATGCTTCACCCGTTTGGAGTCCCCATCAAGTTTATTTAATAGATAAAATTGAACGAGTTCAAAAATTTTTCACTCGCAAAGTTCCAGGTCTCGCGGAACTCGACTATAAGGATAGATTAACAGTGTTAGGGTTGCAGAGTTTAGAACTACGACGTCTTATAAATGACTTGAAGTTAACTTATGAAATAATTTATAATCGAACCTGTTTGAAATTTGACGATTTTTTTACTTATAGAACTTGTTCATCTAACCGTGGTCATTTGCTCAAATTAACTCTACCTGTAATTAGGTCAGATACCAGAAAGTATTTCTTTGCAGTATACGTATAATACCCATCTGGAATGATTTACCATCCGAAATTGTTTTCAGCTCATCTTTGTCCACCTTTCTAAAACAGTTGAATACAGTTGATTTTTCCCCATATTTAAAAGGTACTTATATACGTTAAACGTCATACCTGCCGTAGTCATCCCTTGATCCGCCTGTTTTTTGAGTCGAACCATGGAGGGCGTTTCAATGGCTGCTACTCCAGCCTCGCCCATCCAGTGACAGTATATACACGTTTTGAATTTAGTGTATTTCTTCGTCTTTGTCTCGTCTGTACTTGTTGCAGAGTTGCCGATAAGGATGGATTCCTCACTCGAACAGCGATGAATATAAAATAGCACTATCGGACTGATTCGGACAAACAAACGTTGCTTCTTGTTATTTTTCGTTTGTTGTTTTTTGTTACAGTTGATGTGTCGGGACAATTTTTCTTTCTTTGTTCTGTCAATTTTTTTTGTCTTTTTGGTGTGCTTTACTGTTTCACAAATAAACTACTACTACTACTACTACTAGAAGAAGAAGAAGAAGAAGAAGAAGGTTTACTCTTCAGACAAAAAAAATATTAAACAGGCTAATCAAACAGTAGAATAAGCAAACAAATCAGCCAAGAAAAAAAAAACAAGAAAAAACAATGAAAATTAACTGTAGTACGGTAAGCAAACAATACGGTAAAATATTATACGCTTGATACACAACGCAGAAAAGGGAAAAAATTAGTATCCGAAGAGCGGGAGCGAGAAAGACCAAACTTGGTCACCTGACCCCTCGCCCCCTAAGCAAATGATCAAAATTAACTGCAGTCAGTTTTTGACGGAAAATGCACGCGTTATTACTAGTTATTATTGATTCTGGCAATTTATTCCAGATTTGTATTACCCGATGATTGAAGGAGTGCTTGATTTTCACAAGACGAGTTTGCTTTCCTTTAAGTTTCAGGTGGTGGCCTCTGGTGCCAAGATCATTTGAAAAGGAAAATAAACTTGAAAAATCAATATCAATTTCTTTTTTTATTATTTTAAATAATAAAATTAAATCAATTTCTATACGTCTGCGTTCCAAACTGGTTATACCTAGAACTTTTAGACGTTCTATATATGAAAGATTTTGCAAGCCAGGGATTCGTTTGGTGAAGGATCTCTGAACAGATTCAACTAGATCAATATCTTTTAGAAGGTGTGGTGACCAAACAGGTGCAGCGTACTCAAGTATAGGACGTACATACGTATTAAATATCTGTATGAGAAATGTACGGTTTCGACATTTAAAACTTTTGAAAATTCGAGACACAAGGAACATTGCTTTGCGATGAATACTTTGGCAGTATTTAGAAAATTTCATATCGTTACTAAGAATAATTCCTAAATCTGTAGTGAAATCTACTCCAGAAATGTCCTCGTTACCGAGCATGTAGCCAGTTGTATCTGCGCGTGTTCCACCATAACACAATACTGAACACTTTGGTTGTGACAACGAGAGTTGCCACTGAGCGGACCACTCCCAGACACAAAATAAACTACGTGCTAAATATGGGCTTCTGGTGTCTTGAGGGACAGCAGCAAAAATTTTGACATCGTCAGCAAATAGGGTGCAACCGCAATTTTTGTCGATAACGGCTGGCAGATCATTAACGTATATCAAAAAAAGAACTGGACCAAGCACAGTGCCCTGGGGCACCCCGCTCAACACAGATAGAGACTGGGATTTCACTCTGTCTACTAAAACTTTCTGTGTTCGATTATTTAAAAAACTAGTAATCCATTTAAGCAGTTTTCCTCGTATACCATAAGTACTCAACTTATAGATAAGTTTTTCATGGGAAACCGTGTCAAAGGCTTTAGCAAAATCTAAATAGATGGCATGGACATTCATATTATCTTCAACGGCTTTTTGCCAAAAGTTTAGAGTAGACAAGAGATTTGTTACTGTAGATTTTCTTTCGATAAATCCATGTTGCGAAGGATGCAATAAATTATGTACTTTTAAAAAATCTACAAGTTGTTTTCGAATAATATGTTCTAAAATTTTGCAGCAGACGCACGTCAAACTTATGGGACGGTAATTTGAAGGATTTGAATTTTTACCTTTTTTCTTAAATACAGGAATAACAGATGCAGTTAGCCACTCTTTAGGCAGAGTTCCAGTGTTAAGTGAAAACTGGAACATTATGGTTAATGGTTTAGCAATAACATGTGCCAATTTTTTATATAAAATATTTGGAAAATTATCTGGTCCTGATGAAATTTTGTTTGGAAGCTTTTTTATTGCTTCTAACACTGCAGATTCATTTATGGTTACATCAGTTAACTCAAATGAGGTTTGTGGTTCTAACAAAAACAGTCTACCGTTGTCGACAGTAAAATGTTCACTGAAAGTTTTGTTTAAAACATTTGCTTTTTGGACAGGTGTTTCAGCTACAGCACCATCCACCGAGAGAACTGGAATCATATCTTTAGATGCCAGTTTAGAATTTATAAAACTGTAGAACTTTTTTGACGATGGTTTAGAGAGAAATAGGCTTTCTTTCTCAAAATCATTTTGACGAATTTGGCGGCGCAAATTTTGAGCAGACGTTTTATATTTACTATAGTTCAAATCCGTTTTTGTTCGCTTATATTGTCGCCACAATTTGCGTTTATTTAGCCAGCTCTTTCTTAGCCAGCTAGGCCATACCGGTTTACGTATACTCTTCTGGCCTATGATTGGTATAAATTGCTTGATACCAGAGTCAATAAAATATTTAAAAACATTCCACATATCATCTACAGTTTCTGAGGAACTAAACAATACGTCCCACATAATAGAATCAATAAAAATGCTAAAATCAGTATAGTTACCTTTGAGGAACGCAAAATTTGAAACACATGCATTTTCCTTCCTATCCACTGGGCAGCTAATGTTAAATGTCAAAGCTCTGTGGTCACTGTTACTAAAATTTGCAGCAATTTCAAGATTACTAATTAGTTGATAGTCAGTAGTTAAAACAACATCTAAGATGTTGTGCGCTCGAGTTGGCTCAGTCACAAGTTGGTACAGACCAATTTCATTAAAAACATCCAAATAGTTTTTCTCAATAATATTAGATGGAGAATAGGAAGACCAGGTTATACCAGGCAGGTTAAGATCGCCCATTACTAATATCTCATTCAAAAAAATTATTAGATCTTTCAATCGTTCTATAAATTCTGTATCTGCATCCAAATTCGTACTTGGCGATCTGTACAGTAAAACAATTTTAATACTTGAGCACTTCAACGTAAGTTCAAAAAATATTGATTCTATATATCCGTCGATTCTACACTGACTCAAATTTTTAATGTTCAAAAAATTTTTAAATAAGACAGCAACCCCACCATGTGCTTTCGAAAGACGATCACATCTATAAACTGTATAGCCATAGTTAAGTGGAAAAAGGTTATCGGAATAGTATCCACTCAGCCAGGTTTCTGTTATGAATATTATATCTGGATGATTTCTCTGTTGAATTTCAAAGGATAGTTCAGCAAATTTATTGGTTAGACTACGTGAATTAAAGTAATAAATACTCAAATTTTGCTTAGGAGAGGTACTATCAGAAGGCTTTGCATTACTGTCAGGGCCAAGTTTTAGTTTGACTGGACAATCTTTCCTTTCTGGATTTTAACCCGCTCCCCATTTGCTCTGCGCTGAGCCAACTCTGCACGCAAAGCCCGGTCCTGTTCACGTTGGGCAAAAGTTAGGTCAGGGCGGACCCAGACCTTCTCACATCCCCGAAAGGACGACCGTGCATTTTGAAAACCACTCAAGAAACTCCGCCGAGAGGCTGGTGTTTTGAATTTGATTTTTAAAATCCGCGGTCGTCCCATATTAGTGTTCACTGGTCCATCTCGAAAAGCATCAGAGATATTATTTCGATCGACACCGATTTTATCAGCAAACTGCTTCATTAATTCCAAATCACTCCCAGCGTCAGCACAGTTTGGCACACCGAGAGCAACCAAATTGAGTTTTTTGGATTCAATCTCAAGCATCTCATGAACAACTTTGGTTATTACGGTGGTCAGATGTTCAACAGTGAAAACCGGTGCGACCGGAGGAGGAGAGTTTTGCCGATTTTCCAGAAGTTCCACACGCTGCTTCAAATTTTTCAAATCGTTTTTACACATGTCACACGTGTAAGAGAGTACCGTCAAAATAGGAGTATTTTGAATTTTACGAAAATTAGTATCGTCGATACCCAGGCAATGCGCATGAAAACAATTATCACAAAATTGGCATTTAAGATAGAAATCTTGGGCACCAATTTTGTTCGTAGTACATTTGCAAGGTTTTGAGTTGCAAATCTGACCGGTTGGTACGGCAGCCGACGACGAATTACTACGAGTAGGTGCCATTTTATCGTAAATTTGGCTGATGGTAGGAATTAAGGATAGATAGCAAAGCAGAACTCAAATTAAGCAAATAAAATTAAAAGCAAATAAACGTAGAGCCAGAAATTAATTCAAATAAATAGTCATCGAGTTGATGTTATAATAAAGAAAAAAAAACGGAATAGCATAGAAGCAAGCAATAAGCAGTAAAATCGTAAATCAAAGTAAGCAAAGCAAAATGGATAGGTAATCGAAATGAAGACAGCAAATTAAACGGCACTTCATCAAATAAGGAATAGCAGCTCCATCCACAGATATCTAGAACATCCCATTTGATTCAACCTGAATCAAATGGGTTAAAAACTACTACTACTACTACTACTAGATTGCAAATCCTATGGATTTTGTTTCCAGGCCATTTTTGTTTGGTTTTCAAGGGTTACTTATAAAAATTCCTTTAAAAAAACTTGAAACATTTTCAAACAACAACAAACAAGAAAACCCCCATTTCTATATTTTGTCATGTAGCCCAAATTTATATTACAATGTTTCTACGGGAAACCAAAAAATATATATGTCGTAGGCCTAACCTTGCTCTAAATAAAAACTTCCCAGGTGAAAGTTATGTATTTTTCATGCTTATTAGCAGTTCTTTTAAATTAGACCATGGGCTTTTTGGCGTATATAGGCTCTGTTTTGCTTTAACTTAGGGCTCGGAGCACTGGCTTACGCGGAGGCTTGGTGCTAAGCCTTAAGTTTAGTATGTTGGCGAGCAAGGATTAGTCTTAGTTACTGGCATCAAGTAGAAGTCAGTTGCTAATGTGAAATCATCAAAAAGCTTAACTTTGGCAAAAATGAGCAGGTTGCATACAAAAAAGAATTATCATGTGTTTATTTATTTACAAAAATTTTAGTATATATACATAGTGTGTGTTGTATATATAGTGGTGCAGGAAAAAAACCTTACGCGTTTTGCGAGGAAAAAACCTTAGTATTTCCTGGCCGAACCTTATGCACGACATAGGTCCTTTTTGAGTATAGGTAGAAAGCCCATCACAAACTGACTTACCACACCAATTGCTGTGCAGTTTTGAGGTCTGTAGCATTTTTTATAAAATTTCAAAATTTTGCTGTGTTGAAAAATTTCAAAGTGAAGTTTTCCAAATTTTTCCAAATTTTTGACTTGTCATAATTTTTTCAAACAAACGTTTTGCCAACGCCGTTTGCATTTATCAAGAGAGTTACCTTTCCTCTATATTTCTGAAGCTAAAAAACAGTGAAAAACGTTGTGGTTTACCTGTGACAGTTCAAAGTTTGTGCGGGAAAAAACCCTATTTTATTTGGCGATATTTTTTTGCTAAACTTTTTTTTTGCTAGACTTTTTTTGGAATATTTAGGCTTTAGCTGCTGCGTACCACTTCAATCCAAGAATTCTAGACGCGGGCGGTGTTTGTCCTCCGTTTCTGACGTATATGTATAATAGGCGCAAAAATTTATTTTTAATGCTTGTAAATATTGAAAAAATGCATATTTCGGCAGAAGTCATTTGTGCCAAAAATGGTCGATTTTTGAAAAATTATTGTGAGTCACATGGGTGTCGGAAAAACGGTTTTTTTATTCCATACTGCAGCCTAAGAGTTGTAGAACACGATGAGTTTATACGTAGATTGAGTTTATACTCACTGCTAATAGAACAACCGAAAAAAGTGATAGGGTTTTTCCCCGCATTAGGGTTTTTTTCCCGAAGGTTTCGACTTTCGAGGCTTATTACTCAGAAACGTGAGTAGTTAGAATCCATTTTAATAGTGCAACAGTTAGACGAAAGATGGGCTATTTTCCGGAAAAAACCCGGAAATTTTCCGGAAAAAACCCGGAAATTATCCGGAAAAAACCCGGAAATTATCCGAAAAAAACCCGGAAATTTTCCGGAAAAAACCCGGAAATTTTCCGGAAAAAACCCGGAAATTATCCGGAAAATTTCCGGAAAAAACCCGGAAATTATCCAGAAAAAGCCCGGAAAAAACCCGGAAATTTTCCGGAAAAAACCCGGAAATTATCCGGAAATGTTCCGAAAAAAACCCGGAAATTATCCGGCAACAGTTTGGCGTTGACCGGAAAATATCCGGAAAAAGTCCGGAAATTTTCCGGAAAGTAAGACTGGGAATCGGAAATTTTCCGGAAAATTTCCGGAAATTTTCCGGAAAAAACACGAAAAAAACCGGAAATTTTCCGGAAAATTTCCGGAAATTCGGCAGGGCACAAAAAAAAATCCGGAAAAAACCCGGAAATTTTCCGGAAATTTACCGGAAATTTTTTTTCCGGAAAATTTCCGGAAATTTTCCGGAATAAGTTTTCCTGTGGGGGCGCTCCGGGAATCAAGGATTTGGATATTTTTTAAAAATAGCCAAAATGACCTATCAATCTTGAAGGAAAGTTGCCCAAAATACTATTCTGATGTTTTGACGTGCATATCTCCATAGCAAAAAATTTGGAAAAAATTGGACAAATTACTGATTTTATTCGACTTTTACACATATTGAGCAAGTAAGCCAGTGCATCAACGCTTTTTGAGGTTTTCCGAACAGACGACACGTAGATTTTATTAGTCGTAATGAAAAATTAAAACAATTTTATTGCGTTCTGTGCAAAAAAATCGCACAAGAAAACATTTTCAGAAGCAGCAGACTCAAATATAGACTGTGTGAATACAAAACCAATTTTTCGGCATTCGATTATAAAATGCTGGTAATATATTTTTCTACAAAATTTTGCACAATTATAGCCTTAGGCTCTGCGCAGTTGAACAATTTTTTAGTTTTTTAAGATAAAGCTTAGAAATTTTTTTATATGAATTTTATTGCTCAGAGATCGACTTCGAAAACACTTAATGAAATTTTTTATCCAAACCCGACATAAATATTAAAAACCAAAATAAAGGTCAACTAGAGAAGCACATAAGCTACATTTGGAATATAAAGTGTGACTATACGCAAAGTATAAGCAGAGTTATCGTTTGCCGAAAATTCACTCACGTTTGGTGCTCTGGGAGTCACGTGACATGATCACGTAATTTGAAATTTTGCCTCCAGTGTTCTTTTGTGCCATACTACATACATGTATAGTAAAGTTTGACATTTGCCAACTTTTTTGCCAATTTTCGATGTAACACCCGATTCCCGGAGCGCCCGCTTGAACAAACTTAAATTTTTTTGTTTTATTGATCGTGCTAAAATTTCTTTGTAAAATAAAGTAGTATTTTCTGCATGATGCTGAAATAAAGTGCGTGTGAGTACAAACGCAAATTTTTGGCTTGCGATTTTAAAAAAATGGGTCAACCAGGAAAGTTGGAATTTGGCAACTTGTTGTCTTCCAGCGGTCGCAAAATTTTATTTTAAGCAAATTGATAGCATTTATTAATTTTAGTTAAGTTTACGTTTTTCGAAAATTGTGATTTTACTGTTATTCTATATATCAATCATATTCCTAAAAATGAGATTTTGGAACCGCTCGATCACGTTTCACGTTATGCCATTGTATAATTGTAAAAATAGCGAAACTGTGTGAAAAGGGGAATAAAAGCTTCTCACTGTTTTTGAGCTGAAAAGAGTAAGAAAATTTTTTAGTGGTTTATCACTAAAGTGATAAAAATTTCTCACTATTTTCTCACCTGTTTTCGGACGTTGGAAAAGAGTGAGAACATTTTTCACTATTTACAACCCATTTTGTTTTTATATTATATAAATGATATCAACTCCTGGGTCACTGGTCTGATGTTCAAATTCGCCGATGACGCTAAGCTGCTCCGCAGGATTCATCAATCAACCTCTGTCGCAGCTTGCGACTACGACGACCTGCAGCTGGATCTGGACTGCAGTTTGGCAAATGGAGTTTAGTGCAGCGAAATGCGCCTGGGGCCTGTTGCATAAAACTTTTCAGAAGTAAATAGGTCCAATAGGTGACTAGCTATTGTTTAGTTTGCGTTGCATAAAGCAATAGGTTAATAAGCAATAAGCAGTAGGTACTAGGTTCAATAGGTGACGCTAACATTAGTTCAATAGGTGTTTTGCAATAGGTTCAATACGCGAGTGTTGCATAAAACGCTTATCACTTATTGAGCCTATTGCAAGGAACCTATGAATTTTGCTTATTTTCAATAGGTGGTGTGTATGGTACCTATTGTATCGTTCGTTCTTCATATACGTTCTTCATATTCTTCATATGTATGTTGCAAGTTTTTGAAAAGATTTTGCAGGGTGCTAGATTATGTGTATATCTGTTTGTGTACAAAATTTTATAAAAAATGACTGCGTAAAAATTTCGTTATAAGGAAGAATTTCACATGTGTATTTTTGCGTGTTTTTTCACATGTGATAGTATAAATTATGCATAAACTTTTTTGCTTTGCTCGATAACTTTTTCTTTTGTGCCGTCATCTGAAAACATGCAAAACAAGAGAAACATTGACAAAAAACTGACATGCTGTGCTAACTAAATCACTACCTATTATAAAAATATTTTTAATAAGAACCATAGTTAACAACTGTCATGTTATATATTTAATTTTTTTTAAAAATATTCAAAAAAGTTTAAAAATTCTTCTAAAACGCAAATAGAAAGTATAGTAAAAAGCGAACATAACACACACACACACACGCGCGCGTGCGCGCGAGGCACCTATTGGACCTATTGTTGAAACACCTATTGGACCTATGAAAAATCGCCTATTATAATAGGTATTTTATGCATTGCCTCGGAGTTGTTATCGTGAACCTGAACCTGAAATGTTCAAACCACTGTAGTGCTGAAGCTGTCGCTGCCGCAATCCGCCAAACTATCTCGTGCAAATCCCCCGTTATTATTTCTAAGCTCTACAAGTCTCTTGTCCGACCATTGCTGGAGTACTGCGCTACTGTTTGGTGTCCTCACTACGCTCGCGATATCCAGATGAGTAAACAAGTTTAGCGACATATCACCCGCATGATAATGACCGGCTTAACTCACACTGAACGCTTGCAACGCCTTGGTATTCAGTCTCTAATAACTCGAAGGCTAAGGGCAGATGTGATCATGATCTTCAAGATATATAATGGCCAGACTGACATTCCCATTTCAACTGTATTCCACGTTAGCGCAGACGATCGCTTACGCGGTCACCCGTTTAATCTCCGTGCTAAGTCCATTCGTGCCTGCAACTCGGCCAGATACTTTTTTGCCCATAGCCCAATCGAATTTTGGAATTAATTGCCAACGTATTTTAGCCACAGCTCAAAACACTATGTTTTTCGCACTATGTTCACACGTGATAATCCAGTGAGAAAATGTAAAATACTTTTACACCAGCTTGCTATCGCACCTCTAAAATTGTTCCCAGATTGCCGTTTTTAGGAAAGTGATATTTCAGGAACCCAAGGTGTTTGTCACTTACTCGACACCGTTCGTCACTTTTCGCGAACGACGAAGCTCGTCGTACGCCGACGAACAGGGAACCTTTTTACGCTCAGTACTGTATTCCCCCACAGTGGCGCACGGTTGCTGTGTTAATACTCCAGGGTGAGGTACATATGTAGTGTGAAAAAGCCTGAGCGATTGCGCAAAATTTGCACAAACTTTCAACTTTGAGCGCTTATAACTAAAAAACGATGGGTCCTAGACCTTTAATTGACTGATTATGTTTTGTTCAACATTAAATTATCTATCGAATGGTGGTTTTGCTAGCTCTCTACAAAGCACGTAGCTGGAGCAATGGGCAAAAAACTAGAAGGTGTCAAAGTTTGGCTGCCTAGAGAGAGAACCTCTGGGCGTCAATGAGTTAAAACCCTTAAGGTGGCGCTCAAGGGAACCGACTTTGGCGTTTAATTTTTTTCAGCGACATTTTTGACCATAATGTCTTCAAGAAAAGTTGTTCAAAATGAAAATAGCTTTCATTTGATGTGCATATTGTGATAAAAAAATTTTTTAAAATTTTTTGGACAATTTTGTAGCCGTAGCAAAAAAATTTTTGTATCCATATAAAACGATTGCTCATATCATTGAAATATGCGGTTTCTTAGCTTTAAATTGATGTATTAAACTTAAGAATACGTTGAAGTTTTGCTGAGTTATTTAGCCGTGAAAATAGCAAATCCAAAATGAAAAACCTACAAAGCTGATAAATCTTCGAAAATGTCAAATTTTTGATTTAATTTCTTAAAAAATTGAGTATGGCTTTTCGTAACTTTTTCAACGGAAATATGCAGTCCTAGGAAAGGTCTAATTTTTGAAAAAGTGAAACGTGTGGGCAAACCTTACATTTTTGCGTAGCGAGATCGACTACTTTTTTTGGACCTGGGTCCCAGCTGACGTTTGCGATTGAGTTGAAAATTTGCACAATGAAAGAAAGAATATAAATGCAGACGTGAAAGTTTTTCGATTTTCAAATTTTGGCCCGCAGCACTTTTTGTAGTCGCTCAAACACGACTGATGTTTGAAAAATCGATTTTTTGCAAAATCAAAAATAAAAATGAAAAATCGGAGATCAATCACGTCTAGATTTTTGAGAGATTTTTCTATTGATACCAAGATCATCAAAATCAGTTGAAGTTTCGCTGAGCTAGGTCAAAAAAAAATTAGTGTGAATAGGAAATTCGACATGGTCATAAAATTCGACACATTCACATTAAAGGGCTGAACTGTATTGTAAATAGGTTTTTTTGATGTCTCTTTGATATACAATTAAAGTGGTATTGCTATTAATTGCATGAGCTGAGCGCCAAACATGAGTTTTGTTGCTGAGCGCTACCTTAAGGGGGCGCTCTGAGTAACTTCCAATAAGTCAAATTGTTATAATTTTTTGGTTTTTCGTGATACAAACTTTTTTGCTTAAGTGCAATCAAGATGAACACCAGGCAAGCATTTTTGCAAAGTTTGATGACTCTCGGAACATTTTAGCAAGTTTTATGACTGCATCAAAATTGAAATTTTGAAAAATTTGACTAATTTTTGAAATGACGTAGCTCAATGGTGCCTCAACCAAATTTAACAATCTATAGCTTAAATTAAAGACAATTATTTTGCCAAGGTGCCATTTTTGTTGAATTTTTGTGATTTGCAATAAATTTTTAGTTATTTTGATTTTTATCAAAAGTGACGTTTTAAAAAGCCTATCATATTGAGCCAAATCATAATAGTTACAATTCAAGAAGTTCGGCACCTCCATGTATATCTGCTCTAACAGTCTGCAAAGTTTCATCCGGATCGGTTTTCGCAGCTGACAGTAATCTTAAAAAAATGTACACTATAGCCCAATTTCAGAAACCTGAAGTTTGCCTACACATACGTATTTTCCAAAAAATAGAGCTAATTTTTCTGTACTAAAATCCGTTGAGAAGAGTTTCAGAAGCCAAAAAGTAGCTAACGAAAAATTAGTTTGAAAAATAGTGTATTTTTGTCAATGTTGGTCAACGTATTTTGGAAATTTTTTTAGAAAAGTTTGCCTACACAAACGACTTTTGAAAAGTTGCAACTAGCAATTAGCTACAAAGAACTGCTTCAAAAAGTACCAAAAGCCATATAGAATTTTTCGGTGTATCAATTTTAAGATTTTTTCCCATTGAAAAATAGGTTAAAATTTCAAGTTGAACAAAATTTGACGTTATATACATCAAATGAAAGCTGATTTAATTTGCAACAACTTTTCTTCTTAAGTTAGTTAACGAAAACTTACGTGAAAAATTTTATCGCCCAAAGTCGGTTATTCAGAGCGCCACCTTGAGGGTCGAATAAGTCGGAAAAACGGCAGTTTTTCGACTAATGATCCGGAGTCCCCCTGTATCCCCCAAACCTAGGGGGGGTCAAAATTGAACGCTCGTCGGAATAGGCTAGGTTAGAAGTTTGTAGGTATAAGCTATAGCTGGAAATCAAACTTTGTCCAAAAATTCAACTTTATATGAAATTTTTTGCGCAAAATTGGATTTAAGCAAAAATAATGACTCAAATGAAGACCTGTTGCTACCACTGAAAGCGCAAATTCTAAGCCACTAAATGACGAAAAAATTTTGTAAATCCGTTCAGGCTTTAAAAAGTTACAAAACTTTCTGAAACTACTGGGACCAGGCTGATTGAAGCGTTACAGCACAATTACTGTTCAGTACAAATTCCGGGCTATAGCTGCGAAATTTTTTAAAATATGAAGCTAATTTGGTTTTTTAGTGCGGTAAAGTTATTTTTGATGCTTATAGGCTTCTGAATTTAGGCATCAGGCTTAGGCTTAGTGCTTGAGGCCGATTCACACGGTGCGTTTTTGCCGCTGCGATTTTGACGCAAAACGCAAGCCGCAGGGTGTCGCAAGCGAAACGCACCGTCTGAACAAGTTTTGCGGCCTTAGTGCGTCTCGCAGGTCAGTTTTCTGCGTCTTCACTGTTACAAAAAAATGACAAAGTGCTAAGCAAAAATTGTTTAAACCAACACAAACGTAGCATCAAAACGCAATGAAATCGCAGGTCGAATTGCAGTCTGGCGTTTAAAACGCTGCGGCAAATTCAAGACGCATGCATTCCGCACTAAAAACTCTGCGTCTGTTCAGACATTGCGTTTTGCTTGCGGCAAGCTGCGTTTTGCCGCAGCGACAAAAACGCTGCGGCAAAATCGCAGTAAAATCGCAGCGTGTGAATCGGCCTTTAGGCAAAACGCACTGTCTGAACAGACGCAGCGATTTCAATGCGGAATGCATGCGTCTTGATTTTTCCGCAGCATTTTTAAACGCCAGACTGCAATTCGGCCTGCGATTTCGGTGCGTTTTGATGCTGTAGACGTGCAGATTTCAACAATATTCGCAAAGCTGTTTGTCATATTTTTAAAACCGTGAAGACGCAGCAAAGTAGTTTGCGAGACGCAACGTTTGTTCAGACGCTGCGTTTCGTGTGCGACACCCTGCGTCTTGCGTTTTGCGTTGAAATCGCAGCGACAAAAACGCACCGTGTGAATCGGGCTTTAGTGCTTAGGCTAAAGGCCGATTCACACGCTGCGATTTTACTGCGATTTTGCCGCAGCGTTTTCACCGCTGCGGCAAAACGCACTGTCTGAACAGACGCAGCATTTTCAGTGCGGAATGCATGCGTCTTGATATTTCCGCAGCGTTTTAAGGCGGCGCTCCGGGAATCAGGGGTTACATAGAAAATTGGCAAAAAAATTGGCAAATGTCAATCTTTACTATACATATATGTACTATGGCACAAAAGAACACTGGAGGCAAAATTTCAAATGACGTGATCATGTCACGTGACTCTCAGAGCACCAAACGTGAGTGAATTTTCGGCAAACGATAACTCTGCTTATACTTTGAGTATAGTCACACTTTATATACCAAAATGTAGCTTATGTGCTTTTCTAGTTGAACATTATTTTGCTTTTTAACATTTATGTCAGGTTTGGATAAAAAATGTCATTATGTGTTTTCGAAGTCGAACTCTGACCAATAAAATTCATATAAAAAAATTTCTAAGCTTTATCTTAAAAAACTAAAAAATTGTTCAACTGCGCAGAGCCTAAGGCTATAATTGTGCAAAATTTTGTAGAAAAATATCTTACCAGCATTTTATAATCGAATGCCGAAAAATTGGTTTTGTAGTCACACAGCCTATATTTGAGTCTGCTGATTCTGGAGATGGTTTCTTGTGCGATTTTTTTGCACAAAACGCAATGAAATTGTTTTAATTTTTCATTAGGACTAATAAAATTTACGTATCGTCTGTTTGCAAAACCTCAAAAAGCGTTGATGCACTGGCTTACTTGCTGAATTTGTGTAAAAGTTGAATAAGGGCCCGTATTCACATACTAACACAACCAAACAGTTTACACTTTAGTTTAGCCTTAAAAGCAAGTTTTTTTCAAAAATTTAACTTCTCCAAACACTTAAGCTAGCTTAAAGCTAGAAAACAAAAACAAAAATCAGTAAATTGTCCAATTTTTTTCAAATTTTTTGCTATGGAGATATGCACGTCAAAACATCAGAAATGGTATTTTAGGCAACTGTCCTTCAAGAATATTAGGTCATTTTGGCTGTTTTCAAAAAATACGGCCCAAATCGATTCCCGGAGCGCCCCCTTAAACGCCAGTCTGCGATTCGGCTTACGATTTCGGTGCGTTTTGATGCTGCGGACGTGTTGGTTTCAACAATATTCGCTAAACTGTTTGTCATATTTTTAAAACAGTGAAGACCCAGCAAAGTAGTTTGCGAGACGCAACGTTTGTTCAGACGCTGCGTTTTGTGTGCGACACCCTGCGGCTTGCGTTTTGCGTCAAAATCGCAGCGGCAAAAACGCACCGTGTGAATCGGCCTTTAGGCAGAGTGCTTAGGCTGAGGCTTAGTGCTTCGGCTCAGCTTAGTACACACAGGAAAACCGCCACTCTTAATTTGGTCTTAATTTGGTCTTAAATTTATAACATTTAAGACTATTTTAAGAGTTCTTAATTTGGTCTAAATTTGGTCTGAAAATTTTAAGACTAAATTTAGACCATTTTTAGATTGGGCCGGAAGACCAGAATGTTTTAGACCAAATTCAGACTATCTGAAAACGGTCTAAAATTATTTTAGACCAATTTTAGATTGTTTTAAGATTGAAATAAAACTGCAAAATGACTCTAAAAACAGTCTTAAAACTTTTAACATTGTTTCAGAGTAATTTAAGACTAGTTTTAGAGTGATTTAAGATAATCTAAAATACTCTTAAAACACTCTTAAATCACTCTTAAATGTTTTTGGACTGTTTTAAGAGTGATTTAAGATTATCTAAAATACTCTTAAAACACTCTTAAATCACTCTTAAATGAGTGCTGGCTGAGTTTTGAATGTTTTTAGACTGTTTTAAGAGTGATTTAAGATAATCTTAAATACTCTTAAAATACTCTTAAATCCAGGGTTGGCAGTCTCGGTCTCGGTCTCGGTCTCGGTGTCGTAAAAAACCCGAGACTAGGCTGGTCTCGGTCTCGGTCTCGGTCTCGGTCTCGGTAGGAAAACCGAGACCTGCCATAGGGTGGTCTCGGTATTTCAGATGAGGCTGGAAGTTTTCAAAATTTTTTACGATCACGAAGATTTTTTTTACATTTAAGATTCCAAATAGAATGCCAAGCATGGAATGGTCAAAACTGTCTGCCGCAGAAAAATGTCAGTTCGCGGGCAAGATAACTTCAAGTTTAATCTTTGTACATCAAGCTATTAATTAAAGTTTGAGCTACATAGAATGGGTTGTCTGACTTAGCGATATTGCATTTGTATGTGGAACCACTCAAGCATAATGTTAAACAGTATATAGAAATACTGACCATCATTTACCAAACAGTGCTAACTGCTAACTTCGTAGTTGATTTGTACCTAAAAATTTGCTGGTTTTAGCAACGTTACAAAGCGCGAATTGGGTGGCAGTTTAATTGAATTTCTTGAGCCCCAACCTCTCAACGCATGTCAAAGCATTAAGTATCTGAAAAAACCTAGGCACAATCGCTTTTTGGGCTATGGAGTGGTTGAGGCATCAAACCTTCCCCCCCCCACCTAACTGTGTCAGCTGGATAAACTTTTCTGGTCCGTGATGATGCTCCTAATAGCACTTCTGATAGTAGCACCACTGCACCAGCACGGACGATTCTACGCTGGCACCTGAGTAAGACTGTTAAAGTGCGAATAGATGTATGCAATGCACTATAAAACACACTGTGGTATGCGAAGAAGTGTGCGAAACTTTTAAAACATTCCAAAAGTTGACAGAATTGCGGAAAAATAATCCTATAGTCCGGATGTCAATTACCTAGTCTCATGCTTGCAGTCGTTTACGATGTTAAGTTTCTCGCAACTTCGCAAGTCATACACTCATAAACCTAACCTGATGGTCACTTTTTGTAACTTAATCACTATTTTTTCACATTTCAAAGTATTTCAAATTTTTAAAATTGAAACTTGAAAAAAGGACCCCCAAGGGCTGGTCTCGGTCTCGTAGGTCTCGTTTGGGTGGTCTCGGTTGCTTGGTCTCGGTCTCGGTCTCGGTCTCGGTTGCAAACCCGAGACTTGCCAACCCTGCTTAAATCACTCTTAAATGTTTTTAGACTGTTTTAAGAGTGATTTAAGATTATCTAAAATACTCTTAAAACACTCTTAAATCACTCTTAAATGAGTGCTGGCTGAGTTTTGAATGTTTTTAGACTGTTTTAAGAGTGATTTAAGATAATCTTAAATACTCTTAAAACACTCTTAAATCACTCTTAAATGTTTTAGACTGTTTTAAGAGTGATTTAAGATTATCTAAAATTGGTCTTAAATCACTCTTAAATGTATGCTGGCTGAGTTTTCAATGTTTTTGGATTATATTATAGTCTTTATTATATTAGATTAAGTTACTTTTATAGTTTCATATAAAATGTCTATATAATGTATATATATTATATCATTTATATATTTACTACTACTACTACTAAAAGTTTAATTTATATTTGTTTATATTATGCATGTATTTATATACATTTTTCATCTTGTGATTTATTGATTTTTTCGGCTTTTATATATATGTATATTTGTTTTTTTGCCATTTTGCGATCAGCTTTAAAATTTTCCAGCAAAACTATATTTTTCACAAGAAGTCGCTTCCATTATTCATTATATACATTGACTGGACGTTATGGAGGCACTATATTAATAGAGTATGGCAGGCGGGGAAAAACCCGCATTTTCATATTTGGTCATGTAGCTCATAGACTATATACGCTTTCACGGGAAACCAAAAAAATCTGTCGTAGGCCTAACCTTCGTCTGAATACTAAGGGTACCGTAAGTAAGTGTTACTGGTCGTGACCACAGATGTACGTGAGGGAGTCTGGGGGGGGGGATTTTCCCAAAGTTTCCCCAAGATTTGAGCTCCGCATGTATGGTCGTGAGTCGTGACGGGCATATTTTACTTTCATTCGGTTATTTGGCACTGGCGTTTAAACAAGAGAAATTAACAGGTAATAATTAAAAACATGCAAAAAACTGACAATAGTACCCATATGGGCAAGGTTGTTAAAATGAAATCGGGAAAACTAACATTTTCTTGCGCAGTCCCTTCACCCCCCCTAGCGAAACACCTATATATATATATATAAACTAATCTTAATTCACTCTTAAAACAACCTAAAATAAAGGGAGCTGAGCTGGTCTGCATTTAAGACCAGTTTTAGATTATCTTAAATTACTCTTAAATCACTCTTAAAATGGTCTAAAACTAGTCTTAATTCACTCTTAAAACAATCTAAAATAAAGGCAGCTGAGCTGGTCTGAATTTAAGACCAGTTTTAGATTATCTTAAATTACTCTTAAATCACTCTTAAAATGGTCTAAAACTAGTCTTAATTCACTCTTAAAACAATCTAAAATAAAGGCAGCTGAGCTGGTCTGAATTTAAGACCAGTTTTAGATTATCTTGAATTACTCTTAAATCACTCTTAAAATGGTCTAAAACTAGTCTTAATTCACTCTTAAAACAATCTAAAATAAAGGCAGCTGAGCTGGTCTGCATTTAAGACCAGTTTTAGATTATCTTAATTTACTCTTAAATACTCTTAAAATAGTCTTAAACCAATCTAAAACTGGTCTTAATTTACTCTGAAAACAATCTAAAATTGTGCAGCGTAGTTCCAAACTGCATTTTAGACTGATTTAAGATTATCTTAAAACAGTCTTAAATAATCTAAAAACAGTCTTAAATAATCTAAAAACAGTCTAAATTCACTCTTAAAATAGTCTTAACTTGCTCTCTTAATTCACTCTTAAAATTTTTAGAGTGTTTTTAGATTGGTTTTAGACCATTTTAAGAGTCGCCCTTTCTTCCTGTGACATAGGTGGGTGAGCAAAAAATTAGTCTTAGTTTCCTGCATCAAATAAAAGGACATTTGCTACTGTGGAATAATGAATAAACTGAACTTTAAAACCGAAATTGCCCGTCGGCGTGAGCTTGGCTCTGAGCATTAGGGAAGCATTGAACTAGGATTTATTAGCATTAGAATTTATTGTAACGCCGTATTTGTGCCTTAAATGTGATATTTTTTGTGGGGAAAAATGTTTGATAGCCATCTGCTGCGCAAAAAATTAGAAAATTTTGAATTTCATTCAACTCATTTTAAGTAAGTTCATTTCGCCAATTTTATAATTAAAAAAATTAACATTTTTCGGCCAGAGTGAGCAAGATATGTAGCAAATAAAGCTGAATAAAATATATTATTATGTGCTAATATGTGCTCATAAAATTTCAGACTGATATAATGAGCGAGCTGGCCTTATTTTGCGAAAATTAGCCCCAATATGACAAAAAAATAAGATTTTCGACAAAATTTGAATTTTTAGAAAAAGCTAAAAATCTACGTTTTTTCGCTTGCAAACTGCCAAAAATGAACTCAGCGCATGCGAAAACCTGTAAAAACATGTTTTTACGTTGAGAAAATGTTAGTTTGAATTTTTCCCCCCAACCGAATCTGCACCGTCGATGACACCACAGTGCTGCTTGCACAGGAAAACCAGTATATAAATCTGAATTATCTGTAAATTTTTTCTATTACAGATTTGTCAGATGTTTTTTACCCTTTCCATTCAGAGACTTTTTACAGACTTTCAGAGGAATTTCAGATAAATTTCAGAGAAATTCAGGAGAAATAAGCCTATTAGATTTTTACTTAGAGAAGAAGAAAAGATAATTAGAGAATTAGAAATTAGAGAATTTATAGAATTATAGACTTGAAATTATTTGAAAAATGTACTGGCTTTTCAGATAAATTTCAGATAATTTTCAATAATTTCAGATAAAATTTGATATTACAGAGCGAAACAGGAATCTGAAACCGGAAAAGAGAAGGAAAGCGAACATTTTCAAAAGACAGCCGGACCCCCAACTTAAACAACCAAGAAAAAACAAAAACCGAACCAAAATCAGAGAATTTCACATAGAATTCAGAGACTCTGAATTTTATCTGAAAAAATGTCACTGGCTTTTCAGATAAATTTCAGATATTTCTCACAGGAGTTTCAGAGACATGATTTTCACATCTGTAAAAAGTAGGTGAATTTTCTCTGAAATTCGTGTAAAAAGTATCTGAAATTTATGTGAAAAGCCAGTGACATTTTTTTTCAGATAAAATTCAGAGTCTCTGAATTCTGGGTGAAATTCTCTGAATTTCCCCTGAATTTCTCTGAAATTTGTCTGAAATTCCTCTGAAAGTCTGTAAAATGTCTCTGAATGGAAAGGGTAAAAAAGATCTGAAAAATCTGTAACCGAAAATAATTTACAGAAAATTCAGATCCCTGGTTTTCCTTTGTGCGGGTCGAAATTTCCAATCCAGCTCACTTTTATTTACACAGATAATGGATATTCTTGTTCAGAAAATTAAATTTCACATTAAATGACAACAGCAATATCTTCATTTGGATAAAGTAAAATTTTTTTACGCGCTAGAGTTTACTCTTCATTGTGGGATTCCTAGATTTATGACCCCAAACTAACGTAGAAACAAGTTTTTACGATCAAGAACAAGAAATTTTTTGACTCGTTCTTGGAAACAGACTAAGCGTTTTGTACGTACGTTTTTGTTGTATGCATGTTCTATCCGATGTTGACTATACTGATTCATTGTGCGTTACTTAATTATTGTTATACAGTGTTTTTGGTCTTATACGTTTTTGTGTGTTTTTAAATACGTTTTCTTAGAATCATGTTTTAGTTTTCGCATATGTATAAT
>JASANF010000030.1:0-40252 GCA_030248245.1 Trissonchulus sp. WLG1_4
GCGTGTACACTGTTAATTTATGCTAATTTCAGTGAATATGAATAGTCGTTTTCGACACGTCACGTCATTAGACGTTTTTTGTGTAAGCTAGCACAGGAAGTGGACGGAGTTACTAGGAGCCTTTCTATGTGATTTCGAACTAAGTGGCCCTGCATACGGTGCCGTGTCGTCACAAAAAAGTCATATTTTATGAGAAAGGATAAAAGGCGTGACTTGATTGATTGTTTGGATGTAGAAACGGTTATTGCAATGTGAACACGAATTGAACGGTGCCGTGAAACCGGCCTTGAGTAGAAAGAGACCCTATATTTAGAACACTATACAATCCATAATAAAATGACGCACACTTTTCATACTGTTTTGTGGCCTCAGCAAATCTACGTGTGACGATGAAAGCTTAGTTGTGACTATATGAATGTATGAAAGATCTTTTGACTAAATGACCAAATATGTAGAGTTGATCCAAACAGTGAAATCCAGTTTGATAAAAAAGTTTCTTCCAATTTTTCAGTACAATTTTCTTGTCCTAGCTTAAAATAGAAAAACAAGCTCTGGCTTAGGCAAAAATGATAAATGGCTTACAAACCAAAATATGTATGTGTACTTTTAATTAACCAACTTTATGGATAATATTCATTGAAAAGAAATGAAATGGCGAAGAAACGAAGATTGAATTGCAGTGAAACTATTTATTTTCATGCGCCGCTTCTATACTATATTGCAGGCGGGGGGCACCACACGCGTTTTCCCCAACGTGTGAAACAGACTTTATTCCGTGTGTCAGATCATATGTCTGTAGTTAGTAGTTACCTACCTACAAGAAAGTACACTCAAAAGAACAATGTGGCAGCTAAACCTGATACAACAATTTTTCGTAAATTGTTCATCAGCGCGTAACAAAACAAGTGGTGTAACGCAGCCGTGGTCAGCCTCGTAAAGTGTAGTTGGAATTTCTACTATAGTTTATAAAGGCTGTTAGTTAGTGCCAGGATGGTGTAGTGGACTGCACGTCTGCCATATTCTAGATTCTAGTAGAAGACAAAGGTTCGATTCCTGTCCTGGTCTTCAGAATGTAACACCGCCCGGATGTGGTACCGCTCACTCGCCGGTTCGACCTGCAAAGTTACTTGAAAACGTCGGTTGACCGTCGATGAACAGCAAAATCGAGACCGCACAATTTATTTGTTTATTGGACATACAAATAATCAATTATATAATCGCACTGAATCACCGGACACCGCCCATTGACCTGAATGATATGGGTTAAAACTGATGAATTAATTGTTATGACAATATTTGATCAGTTTCAAAACTATTCTTGTTTTTCTGACTCCAGTATACCTTTTTTGCTCAATATTGTCTCGAAGCTATTTTTCAATTATGTTTGATTTTCCTTTTTTCTTTTTTTTCTTTTCCTTTTCCTTTTTTTAAAATTTTCCTTTAAATTTTCTTTTTTAACCTTTTCCAAAATTACCAATATTTTCACTAATATCCTAACGTTTACCGCTAATTGACTTGATTTCAGTAAAAGTATTTGTAGTTGAGTTTTTACATAGTTGTTAAGTATAAATAAACTTTCAAAATAATGCATCCAGTGACACGAATTTCATAGTCATAATATATGATCGTAATTTTGGACGGCATATAACTGGATTTTAGACACAGTCAAAGGTAAACAATAAATGATCATGTATTGTTCAGTAGGGAAAAGTTCCCGAAACTTAATTCTTATATAAATGAAAACTCTGCCTGTCGATTATATACCTAAATAAAACACTGAAAAAACAGGAGTGGGTTGATGGCAACAGCAGAAATTGATTCTGGCAAAACATTTTCTTTATCGGCTCTTAAATCTTAAGAAATCAAAGTTAGCTGTAAAGTTCACATGCTTTCGAACGTCAACACTCCTAACTGAAACCACGCGATTTGCCTGCTAGGGGAAATAAGCAATCAAAATGAAATAAAACCTAATCTTTTCTTCTAATTCTGGACTCTTTAAACTTTGCCAACATAAAACTAATTGAGACTCTAGTGAAACAATTTAAAAGCATCCGTTGGTCGGGACGCTTCTGCTCCGTGGGATGCCACAATTAAAATAAATCTGAGATCATTGAGACAATTTACTGAAATATTGTCATTCCACAGCCGCAACTAAAGCCCCTGCATTAACACTCAGGAATAACAAGTAAAAGCAATCGCTTGAATTAACACTGAAATAGATTTCAACCGATTCAAAACTGTGCAAAACAGCCAAATAATTTTTTTTTATTTCCCAAGATTATAGTACTTAATTAAATAGCAGTAAATGTTGCGTGTACGCAGACAACACTATGAAACTTGGAAGTTAAACCGCTATTTGGTGTCAGCTAGTGAGTTACAGGCTTTATTGCGAAAATGGCAAATTTATAAAACAATTTTGAACTGGTCAACTTAAAGAGGCTATATCGCACAAACTAAACATCTTTTTGCGTTGCGTTGCAATTCCTTGAACTGCACTCATCATCATATCACCCTATATTGTATGAAAATTTTAGCTAAATGGGAAATGGTCGATTTGTACGTCATTTCCTTGGTATGGATCTATCCATACTTAAAACCAAATAAACTTAATTAAATTTGTAATGCCTAGAATGGTGCAGAAACATTGACATGTATCTAATAAGTAGAAATTTTAATATCTTGAGGATGACTGCAGGTAGTAGGATAGATTCTATTGCATTTCGGCACGCCTTAGCACTTTAAACTTTACCCGCGGTTACTCACTCTAAGGTGTTCTAGATCTCTTTTACTATAGCTATTGCAGTTTTTTTATTTGTTGAGTTTTATCAATTCAATCGATTGGCTTACAACCATTTTTAACAAAGATTTAGAACACAAATAAGGTCATGTCATAAATTATCAAAAACGAACCACAATCTTCTTGGTTTTACTGTGACTGTGACAAAAGAACGACCTTGATTTTGTTGCAAATTAGTCTCAGCTATTAATTTTGTTACTAAGTTGGGCCAACGCAATTTACTTAAAAGTTACGTCAGGACATTCTCAAGATAAATAATTATGTACTGTAATGAGAACCATTTATAGTAATTTCGAGTACTCAAGGTAGAAACAGTAGTTTTGTTTGGCACGTAAACAGTTAGAGTGATTGGCAAAATTTTGAGTATGCGTCCATCTTCATGTTAGTTTTTTTAATTTCCGTTTATCAAATTACATTGACGTAACTATATACATTTACGTAAGTAGTATACGGTATTTGCGGAACGTGCTAATTATTGCTGAATTGTAAAAATGTTATGACTATATACATATATTATATATATATATATATATATATATATATATATATATATATATATATATATATATATATATATATATATATATATATATATATATATATATATATATATATATATATATATATATATATATATATATATATATATATATATATATATATATATATATATATATATATATATATATATATATATATATATTTAACTGCAGCAGTTTCATACTACACCATAAAAATGTTTTTGCCCCATAAAAGCGGTCAACCAGACCACAGCTATGGGCCTATTCCTTTACCGGATTAAAGGGTTAATTATAATCGGACTAAACGGTTTAAAAATTATGCTGAAAAAAGCCATTCCAAAACCTCCGGATTAAACGGACTTAACAGCTAGCGCGCTGATTTTTAAGTCTGTTTAGTCCGATCAAGCTGGACTTAATTTTTCGCGCTCAACTGTTTAATCCGGTAGTTTTGGAATGGACCAAATTTATAATCGGACTAAATTTAGTCGGACTTAATTTAGTCCGGTTTCATTCCTAAACTTAAACTTCCCGACACTGATAAATTTGGATTTCTGGTGCAACTATAATGTTTTTTCGCACCAGCCAATCAGATTTGTCTCCGCCTACAAACTGTCCTCTGATTGGCTGAGCAGTTGAAGTTGACCATTAACTCGCTGTTTGAATACAGCGTTTTCGCAATATAAAAAAATTATTTGCAGCGGCACATAATGCGAAAAACTAGCTGCAAATGTTAATATACTAATTTCTTAATATCCATTATATATAAAGACTATTTAGCATAGGTCCCTTCAGGCTGGCGTAGCCCAGTGGTTAACGCGATCGCCTTGACGACGCATGGTTGGCTTTCGAATCCGACTAGAGTAAATTGATTGAAAAAATTTTTTGAAATTTTTTGATAAAATAACATATCCAAAATCAAAACAATTTTAAATTTTTGACAAGAATTTGTTAACAATTGACCAAAAAAAAGCAATTTTGACGAAGATTTTTTGGAATACGGTTTTTTAAACAGATAATTAAAATACACCATAAAATAGCCCAATTATTCAGCTACAATTTGATATATAGATCGTCCAAATCGGTTAAGATAGTCATAAGTAGCAAACAAATAATTGGAGGGCACCGGGAAGTTAAGTCCGTTTAATCCGCGTAACAGAACGCGGACTAAAACTCCATGTAAAATGCAGTGAGTGGACTAAAGGTACTTATTTAAATCCGGTTTAGGAACGGAAATTTTTTAATCGGACTAATTTTAGTCCAGCTGAGAGTTTAATCCGGTGGTAGTTTAGGAATGGGATCGGACTAAAAAGTTTAATCCGGTGGTAGTTTAGGAATGGGTTCGGACTAAAATTACGCCGCAGACTTTTCTTAAACCGTTTAGTCCGTTTAGTCCGACTTTCCGTTCCAAAACCGCGGACTAAAATAAGTCCAGTCCGTTTAATCCGGTAAAGGAATTGGCCCTATGTTTCGATTTGCTTCGTTCTTGTGTGGTAAATAATTAATAAAAACCCGAAGTAAACTCCAAAACAAGAGTAGGTATGCCTATTCCACTTACAGCTACTTAATAGTGAAGAGGTATTTATGTTTCGAAAAGGTATTCACATATGTTTCAACTGGAGCATGTTTCAGGAAGACCTTAACTTCTGATCCTGCAACAAGTAGGAGGCCTCCAGTTTAAGACTATTTTTTTCGAATGGACAAACGGTTATCATATGACACCCTAGTTAACAACTATGCTTGTTACCAACAGATTCCTCCATGTTTCCATGCTGACTTTAAGATTGGCCTGATTCTTTGGCTTTGCACTTAGTAGTTGCGACTTTTTGAAGTTGTCTGGTTCGATTTCACCTGTGCGCAATTGTTGCGTATGTTTATATGTACGAACGCCTTGAAGTCGTGATGCCCACAACTATAAATTATCAATAGCAAAAGTGTCAAATTCTCTAGCCACCAAGTTAGGTTACACTATTCTCACTATTTCCGTATACATACCTATGTCTCAGTGTATTGTCACTTATAATTCCAGTAACATAAGTGACTCCAATGGCGCCAGTGCAACCTCTAAAAATTCCCAACAACTTCATGACAGCCAAAAAATGTTGAGTTCAAAACCACATCATAAATTGTAATTATTATTAAACTGTAGAAAATAAAAAAATGGGTGGTCAATAGTGAAGATGACATGTATTAGTTGAAACTAGCTGCTTCATATACTTCTAATTTTGAAAAAATTGCCTACTTGTTTATCGTTATGCTGAGGTAAAATATGTTGAATGATTAACTTATAACTTTGAAGCATAACTATGCAATCGTAAAAATAGCAACTAAAACTTCATTGCCCAAAAAATGACCGTTAAAAAGGATAATTTTGAATAAATAAACATCGAACCTTCTAAAAAGTAACTCTTGAATAAGAAACATGCCGTATAGTAACGTTGTGTTAAAAGGATGCACTAAATAGTGCATACTAATAATCAGTATTCCATCATCCGGAGCCGGAGTAGGCAACGCAACAAGTTGGCCCAACAAACTTGCCGCCAACTTATATAAACATTAAATTAACAAAGCCAACTTAACCAAAATAGATAATTAAATAAGCGATATTTGACGTGCTTCAACTCACTACTGTTTGAAAAGTCGTCAAATACTTGAGTCGGCAAAAGCGTTGAAGATATATCCAACCGTCGTTGAAGGCACAATGTTCACAAACACGCAGAACAATAAATATTAAACTGCATATAATTTATATAATCTAGTTTACATAGACAAGACAAACATCACAGCTAAGACACGGCAAATACAACAGCGTCTACTACACAAAATACATATAGTAACCAAAAATTACGACAACATCCCAATTTTATACTTCCTAGAAGATTGGTTTAAAACTTGGTCAGACTAAAATGATTTTGCGAATGTATGCGATCGCACAGCAGACGTTTGACATATACTTAAAATAAAAACTGGATGCAAACGTTGCGTTTGCCCCGTCAAGTAAATATAAATAACGAAAATTCTAGCGATTATTGGTATGATGAATCGCAAGAGTTGTAGCTGTAATCATGCTTCGTTTTTTGAAAACCAGCTCTTTTAGATCAGTGCCAAAAAGCATTAGAAAAAATGGATTAACCGAAGAATGGGTCACAAATGCGAATGTATGAAACAATTGTAAAGCATCTCCCTCTCCCGGTTGTATCCACAAATCAACAATCCAAAACATGCCTTGGGAACCGGCAAAAAACAAAAATATGCTGCTAAACTGAAAAAGCATTTTAATTTCTCGTTTTTGATTGACGCCGCTGGTCTGTGACGCTATTTTTTGCCGAAGTTGGCGTACTTTAACAAAAGTGGCAACATTAACAATCATCGACGCACTGATGCAAATTATATCTTGCAGCATACGCCCTTGTAGAGTCAGCATTGCGCAAGAATTTTCGTCATACGTATGTGAATACGCTAGTTTTCTAACGTGCATAAATATAGTACAGTCATACATCCAAATCGCGTAGAAAAATTCAATGCCATAAGATGAAGAAATAATCAAACCCAGTATCCATTTGTTAAAATATTTTTCATAACACTGCGGCTGATAAACAGCCAATAATCGATTCAATCCGATATAAAATATATGATTTGTTGAAGCATTATTGATACATTCCCAGATCATTCCCCACAGTTTAACATACCAGTACGGCAGATTTTCTTCACCCAAAATGATACCAGCGTTTAGAAATGCAAAATGAGCAATTAAGCAACCAATATCTGCTAAGCCCATTGTTACCATTAGAATATAAAACGTACCAGAAAATTTTTGTTTTCGATATTTCACAATCAAGAAAAGAACAAATATGTACGTCGGTAAACTTACTGCTGCAATTGCATCAATACCAAGAAAAGCAGCAATGGATAAAGGATGGTACTGAAATAAGGTTTTTGTAACCATGCTATTGTTGACGAAGTTGTTTTCCATGTTAGTCAGCCGAATGATATGACTAAGTCAAATTCAATTTGCTGCAAAAATATCATTATTAATAGTTTTTTATTAATTTATTTCTTCACTTTTTTACATTAGGAGAATGTGGATGTACTATTATTTGCGCGACGCTGTAGTACTACTACTGCCAGTGCTACATACTTGTTTTTATCTCAAGTAAAGACAATTGAAGCTCGTGTGAATGGAAGATATCGATAATGCTTCATCTAGTGAACTATGATATAAATGGAGTTTTCAGCATTGCATCGATTTTAATTGTCAGAAAGCGGGCCACTTTTTATTTAATCACAGTCATCACTTCTTATGTTTTTTAAAAAAACTTTTGTTTTGCTTAGATTATTTTCCTAGCCGTTGTAAGAACGTCTTCTGAGAGTAACATTAGAATGTGTAATGACAAGAGATACAACCGATAATTAAAACCTATACAATTTTGACTACATTGTAATTTGTAACACTAAAAAATCACCCCCATTGAACGCAATAAGTTATTAGCTTCTATCAAGAGGCTTTTAATGAGAAGTCATCACATGTTTTGCTGGGACCGTTAATGGACCCGTTTGTGTATTAGTACTTATATGAAAATGTAGCCATTTGGCCGCCAATGTACTGTACAATGTACAAGTATTGTTTTTTTTAACCCCAGGTATTCTTTGTAAGAAGCTGAGTATTTTTTCCCTCCCTTTTAATTTTTTTCAAAATAAAAATTTTTTTTTTACCTTTAAAAACCCAAAATTTCCCCCCCCAAAGCACCACAAAACCACTTTAGTATTTAATTTTTTTTTTGACGATACTTAATATTTAAGAAAGTGAGGCATATTTTGGTTATTATTCCTATAAATTTACCGACCAATTCTATTTTTTGTTTTGTTTCATAAAATATATTACCTCGGATTTTTTGCAATATAATAATGCCCCTCGTATGACAATATACAGTTAGCGAAAGTTAAGCAAATAATAAAAACCTTCTGTAGTCTTTGGTCATTATCACCAACAAATCATATCATCATAAAGTATAGCATACAATCAAAAAAAATGCCGGCAAATGAACGATCTCCCACGAGATATCATAAAATTGTTTAGATTCTCAAGTATTTCTTGGAAAATATTGGAGATAAAACTGCCTCTAGTTGGACTCCTACACTTCTATGCGCTAATTTATTCTCATACACTTGTATACAGAAATTTATTTCAGCTAGCATATTCTGCAAACAAATGAAGACAGATTTTTTTAAACAGGAGTCATAAAGTCCAAATATGCTGTTGTTATTTTTTTATAAAAAACACTATTGGACAAATGAAAACCCTACGGCTTAAACGAAAATTTGATTTAACTTTGAAAATAAAAAAACTCAAATTGGCAGAAAATAAATTCGCCTTCAAAAAATTTTCTCACTTTTTTCTCGATGGCAAAAGGCGCGAACATGTGGAAATATAAGTGTATACTAATCCCAGAAAACAGAACATTAAAAAATTACTTTTGCGAATCACCGAAAGGTTTTGGACATGTTACAGCGCATGTTTTTATTAGGGCTAGCTACGATACCAGCTAAATAATTAATATCATTTTCAAAAATTACAATAACTGGCTGGCAAAACTTTCTAGTTTAAAAAAATGAAAAATAAGTGACAATTTAGTATATGTAATGTGCTTTTTAATAAAAAATAGGTAATAGTTAAGATTTGACTTTTAGTTATTCTAAATGTTGCTACCACCAAAGCACAGTTTTTGCCTTATCCATATCAAAACAATTTACTTCTAAGAGCGTATATGATAATGAAAAGTATAAAGTGTAATTATTTCCAATTTCCAACAATAAAATCACGAAACTCAACAGTGATTGTTTTCTTAGTGAGCGTTAACTTGATTGGAGTTTTATGAAAAACAAGTTTGTCTAATGTTGTTAATATTTGACAAATAATTAACATGTACAATCTTTTCTTTCTTTCAAGCTGTAACAGTAGAACAGTAAATCTTTTTGTCAAAACATTGCTTTTCTCTCATGAGCATGATTGTTGTTTTTCTGTTAAAAGTCCATTGTATACTTTTTCAGGATGAATTTACATAACAACTTTGGTAAACAACTAGTGTATGATTGTAAAAACTATTGAACTAAGTAAATAACAAAATTTAGGACAAAAACTGACTAAATAATCAACTGATCTAAACGCGTAGTCGCCCAATTACTAGATAGTACCAAAACCGTTAAGACCAAAAGATATTAAGACCTTTTAATTTAAAAGCGGTCTTTAATTTTTTTTTTTTAGTGTAATTATTTCCAATTTCCAACAATAAAATCACGAAACTCAACAGTGATTGTTGTATTAGTGAGCGCTAACTTGATTGGAGTTTTATGAAAAACAAGTTTGTCTAATGTTGTTAATATTTAACAAATAACATGTCCAATCTTTTGTTTCTTTCAAGCTGTAACAGTAGAACAGTAAATCTTTTTGTCAAAACATTGCTTTTCTCTCATGAGCATGATTGTTGTTTTTCTGTTAAAAGTCCATTGTATACTTTTTCAGGATGAATTTACATAACAACTTTGGTAAACAACTAGTGTATGATTGTAAAAACTATTGAACTAAGTAAATAACAAAATGTAGGACAAAAACTGACTAAATAATCAACTGATCTAAACGCGTAGTCGCCCAATTACTAGATAGTACCAAAACCGTTAAGACCAAAAGATATTAAGACCTTTTAATTACAAAGCGGTCTTTAAGTATATTTGAAACTCATGCCAAGTTGCGTTTTGCTTATTTAGAACGATTATCTTTTTAAGGGTACTTGTTTCATGACAACCCACGAATTAATTTAATTGACCCTTTATTTTTTTGAGAAAATATCAACAAATCGATTTTAATTAATTTAATAATTAATTAATTAATTAATTTAATTTTAAGCTTTTAAAAAAGCTCCAAAAAATTTCAGCCACATATTTCAAAGATAGAAGACTGAACAGGAAACTGAAAGTTAAATTTAAGATTGATTTAAGCTAGCGTTAGTGTAAATTTAGCATTTCACTCGCAGCTTGACGTCTAGGGCTGTCATTGCTGCCCGTCAGATACCAAACCCACTAGTTTGAACAGTACCATTGAGTACACTCCACAACCTACAAAGCTGCATACCACACTACATCCATTTGCAGAGCTAAATACTCTCCAGCCTCACATCAATGCGACCCCTGCGTATTAAAATGCATACTACAGAAGCAGATAACGTTCAATAAATTTCGTTTAACTGACGCTGTGTTATTGACGAAATAAAGTTAAATCTAATTCGATAAATTCAAGTTTTTTCTCGGTCTGCAACATTGAACTTATTTAAATAACAGTGACGTATTTCAAAGTTCGCTCAACTGTCTAGCATATGACACTTTCATGTTTTCCCTAATAAAATGGTGCAAAAATATTCAGTTAAAACAAAGATATTTTTATAAGATTCGAGGGATTTTATTATTAGGTTAACAATGCTTCACATATTCATTTTACTTTTTCTTTTTTACGCTTTTTCTTTGTCCATGTATTGCGTGAGAAATTACTTTATTATTATGCTCACAGCCTCAGTTTTAAGTAAATACAATAATTGTTATTGGAAAAGTTTATCTGAAAAGTTTTTCTGCTTACTTGCACGACACAAAAGTTTGATCGAAAAATGTCGAACACCGACAAAATCCAAACCATGCGGAGTGGATAGGATAAAAACAGTCTAGCGTCAATAACACTCTAAGGTGTTCTATTTTCAAAATTTGACCATCAAAAAACAACAAATAATTGTATTACACAGTTTAGAATGTTGTCCTTAGATTGCGTTCAGCAAAACTGAGCTCAAATTGCCTGTTTGCACTCTACCGGGTAGTGTGATAACGAAAAAACAAATTTCAGCCATCGAGAACACAGAAAGTACCTAGCTGATAAAACACGCAGACGCAATGTGCTTTTTTTGAGGGTTCAACATTTTTGGTCAGTTAAGTTTACATTTACAACTATATTTACAACAGTTACAATGTTACAACAATTTTACAAATAACTATAACAATTTGAAAAAAGATAAAAACCTAGCTCAAAACTAGTAAAAACAATTCATGGCACATGGCACTTAGCGAGTGCTACCGTCACTACCTATTTCCCCGTCAAAACCGTCTATCTTTCCCCCGGTGTTCAAATATATGCAGCCGCTTATCAGAGGATCAGAGGATCAGAGGATCACACCAGAGGACAATATTAATAACAATTTAAATAAAAATTTCGGCTAAATTTAGTTTCCCAAAAAAAATTTTAGTAGGTAATATAATATGAAAATAATTACATTTGGTTTTAAATTGTTAAGGTCGCACGCGTGTACACTGTTAATTTATGCTAATTTCAGTGAATATGAATAGTCGTTTTAGACACGTCACGTCATTAGACGTTTCTTGTGTAAGCTAGCACAAGAAGGGTAGCCTTTCTATGTGATTTCGAACTAAGTGGCCCTGCATACGGTGCCTGTCGTCACAAAAAATGTCATAATTTATGAGAAAGGATAAAAGGCGTGACTTGATTGATTGTTTGGATGTAGAAACGGTTATTGCAATGTGAACACGAATTGAACGGTGCCGTGAAACCGGCCTTGAGTAGAAAGAGACCCTATATTTAGAACACTATACAATCCAAAATAAAATGACGCACACTTTTCATACTGTTTTGTTGCCTCAGCAAATCTACGTGTGACGATAAAAGCTTAATTGTGACTATATGCTTGTATGAAAGATTAATTTAGGCACATGTCTATTTTCTAAGAGGACGGAAAAAAAAGTAAAACTTTTGACTAAATGACCACATATGTAGAGTTAATCCAAACAGTGAAATCCAGTTTGATTTGAACTTTCTATGTGATTTCGAACTAAGTGGCCCTGCATACGGTGCCTGTCGTCACAAAAAATGTCATAATTTATGAGAAAGGATAAAAGGCGTGACTTGATTGATTGTTTGGATGTAGAAACGGTTATTGCAATGTGAACACGAATTGAACGGTGCCGTGAAACCGGCCTTGAGTAGAAAGAGACCCTATATTTAGAACACTATACAATCCAAAATAAAATGACGCACACTTTTCATACTGTTTTGTTGCCTCAGCAAATCTACGTGTGACGATAAAAGCTTAATTGTGACTATATGCTTGTATGAAAGATTAATTTAGGCACATGTCTATTTTCTAAGATGGGACCGGATAAATACGTTAGTGCAAAACTTTTGACTAAATGACCACATATGTAGAGTTAATCCAAACAGTGAAATCCAGTTTGATAAAAAAGTTTCTTCAAATTTTTAGTACAATTTTCTTGTCCTAGCTTAAAATAGAAAAACAAGCTCTGGCTTAGGCAAAAATGATAAATGGCTTACAAACCAAAATATGTATGTGTACTTTTAATTAACCAACTTTATGGATAATATTCATTGAAAAGGAATGAAATAGCGAAGAAACGAAGATTGAATTTCAGTAAAACTATTATTTTCACGCGCCGCTTATATACTATATTGCAGTCGGATGCTATGATTGCATGCAATTGAACTGCAAAATGATAAAATGGCCCCATGGGGTGCCCCATGGGGCGGCATGTGGCACCGTGTGGTGTCCCCTGGGGATTCCCCTAGGGAAGCGTATTCACACGATGGGGCATGAACGCGGGGGAACTTGAATTTTTATGCGCGTAAACGGTCCAAATACTAATTTTTTACGAAACTTTTACTTTGCTTTTCGGAATATGTGATACCTGCCTTGTGCATAAATAATTGCGAAAAATAAAATATAATTTTTTTTTGAATTTTGTAGTTTAATCCGATCAAATTCACGAGCTGTGTACTCTTATATGCCGTAATAGACTAACAAAATGTTAAAGAATTAACTCAAATGATTAAGTTTAAGCCCTAAAATTGTCATTGGAGCATCTGTATAAAGTCACGTGATCATCAACAGTGCTTACTAATTGGCTGTCGCATGTGGCGCCACATGGAAAAACGCACGGCCAGCGATACTGATTTCGTCATTTCGATATAATTAATCGTCGAACTAATAATCGTTTGTTTACTAAGCTCAGAAATCAAAACAGCCATGAAGCCCATTGTTCTTTTCCATCAACTGGGAGTACTATCAGAAAACTCATGAAGTAAACAAAAAACTAAATAATATATAAATAGTATGAGACAAGACAATTTTTTTATGCTCTACCGACTGAAGACAGAACTGTTTTCAAGAAAACAATCTCTCCAGAATAAATCGTATGCATCTTCATTCAAAAACTGTTACTGAGATTGTAACTGAACCGTGTATTTACCATGGTTAGCTCAAACTATGCTGCAAGTCAGCTAGTACTACACAGCTATGAATTTGAAAAATAACTAAAAAACTCTATTTAACATGTACAAAAAGTTATTGTCCATCAATATAACTTACAAATTCAGTATTCGTTAGTTTAGTAAAAAAACATATCCATGTTCAGCACACTAAATGAGGTTGGTACTCGGTGGATATAACATATGCATTTTAATACTGAACTCAGCTAACAGATAATCTAGAGGCCACCAAACCATTAATAAGTAATCACAATTTTATTCATGTAATTACAGGAAACGGGTCTGGATATGAGCTAATTTGCTTTGTAACATCGCAACATTGCACATGATCGAAATTTTAAATTAGGTGAACTTGGCAAAAGTTATATTCCTCAAATTAATTTACAATCAGTATGACTTCTCTAGGTTACTTTTCATTATCTTTAGATTAGAACAGTTCTTCGGGGTGGACTTTGGGTTTAGTGTAATTGTCAGTTAGGTACTTAGTAAACGTGCGCAGCTTAGCCCTTGAGCATATTTTACTTTTTTTGTACCATACTTGACTCATATTACAGTACCGACCAAAATTACTTGCTACATATTCGTACAGTATCGCTGTCCCAGTCACTTGATTCTGGAGACAAAGTAATATGTAATTATGTAGGTTCTTCAACCGTGGAATCAAGTGACTCTGACTCCACTTTGACTCCAGTCTCCAGCAAGTAATTTTACTCGGTACTGTACTGCTAACGCAGAGAAAAATGCTGCATTTCAATGAAAGTTCAAAGAATGGATCATATACTTACATGTAGATCATATAGATACATAATCCAAAAGGTATCACTTTCGTCATAATTCTCTAGCCTCAGTACTAATAGAGACTATTTTTAATCTAGGAAAAAATACTAGCTTTCGCCTACGAGTTACAAGTAAAATGGAATTTTTTGAGCTCTTAAATTAGCAACTGTTTTTGTTTTTTTTCCATTTGCAATGTGTCAAAGTCAAGTGTGTCACTAGTTATGTACATAGCTAATGACCTTACGACAACATTCATAAACATAGTTAGTTCAAAAGAAAAAAAATACAATCGTAATTTTGGCAAAATACTTAACCAGTGCCTTTAGTAGACGTTTATCTTTATACCAACGTCTGTAACTATTCGCCATGCATGTATAATCTTGTCCTGTGTTGTCAGTGATTTCGTTTTGTAGTATTTTAAATTTGTGTTGTGACAGTTTTCGAAATTTTTCTTAAACTTTGTTGTTTAGTTTGCATATAAAGTCCCTGTACTGGGATAGTATGCCTTATTATTAGAATAAACCCATTTCATTCAACCCATTTCATAGTGTCAATTCTGTTTAGTACATGTATATTCAGGTATTTTCCTTCTATCACATAAACCGTTTGAAAAGTTATCGTACAATTTTTCCCTAGTAAAAATAACAAACTATTCAATGTGAACAAAACATTTAAAATATGACAAACTCCAAATATAGCCGTAACCACCCTGTAACACACGAGCTATATTTAATGTTTATGAAAAAACAATAAAGCAGTCAAATTGTGTCAAACTATTACGCTATGCCGGCCATTATGTTTTGCATCCTACGTCCTACACTCAGGGCCTTGTAAAACATTTAACTGGTTAAGATTGACTAGATTGATTTTATAACTCAATATACAACATATGTAGGATTATTTGAATACTTTGAATTCATAAAATTTAGCAAGTAAATGCAGATAACGTGGTTCAGTAGTTCTGCAAAGTTGTATAAACTTTCGTCAAGCTTATTTTGAGGTAATTTGATGTTAAAGTAGTTACTCTAGTTAATCTGCTTACGGAAGTTAACCTGCTTACGGAAGTTAATCTAAAGAAAGTTTTAGCTAATCCAGCTAATATAAGTTAGAAAAGACCCTTAAACAAGTAATACACCCTGTCGCCATAATGCGAAATTTTTGACGCTACATCAATTCACCTGCACCTATTCGTTTATTCAGTATAAATAAACACAACTAATTGAACAGGAGAAACGATAACAACAAAGCAATATTAAGCAATATTCAATAGTGCAATCGAGCAATACTTGAAAAAGAGAACTTTAGACGAAATGTATAGTCGAAGACGATTTCTATCAAACTGGTTGTTTCCATGAAAGCAGCACAATTTGTTAGGGTTTTCCAGGGTCTGCTTCCACGGCTTCAACAGAAATTTGCTGCATTGTGTAAACGATTTTCTTATTGTCCCGCTGGAATCTACGTACTTCAGCCGTGACGTTACCTGAGCTAGGATTGACAGCTTGAACGCTTGCCACAAACACTAGCTTTTCTCGAACCAGGGGGGAAAAGCATAAATAGCAGAACGGGGTTAAAGCATTATTCAGGTTCGAGCACAGATGCATTATGAGCCCGGTGTAAACTCTATTCACTGGAATCCACTGTACTATAGCAAACAAAGCAAGCCACATCGAAAAGCAAAACGAAATGGCTGCAAATTGTTTCATGAGGGCACTATCCCGATTTAAAGCCTCCATTTTCTTTTGGTTGCAAGCGTTGGCTGTACCTTTACGCAGTGACTTAACCATCATTTTATACAGTACTAGTATAGTTAGGTAAATACAAGCTACTGAAACGCCAAAAAAGTTAGCGACGATTGAGTTGAACATAAGAGCTTTGGAAGCGCAAACACTGTTACAGCTGTAGGTCCAAGTATAACCCACAAACTGCGGAAAGCAGGCACAACTTAGCATGATTATCGTAACTCCAAACCCCATTCCGATGCAACCACAAATTAGCAATGTTATGTTGCGTCGCGTGAAAATTTTTGCAGATTTTTCGGACCAAACAAGCGTAAAAAATCGGTTAATAGCCATCAAAAAAACCATTGGTAATTGAATCCACACAACGAAAACTCGTGTTGTACCGCAGACTACTTGGTACCATAATGCCAGAAAAACAGGACCAAAAAAAGCAGATGGCAGTGCGTATATAACTTCAACGGTCATTACAGTAACGTCTATCACAGCCAAAGTCTTTATAAATAAGTAAGCCGGATGGGTGAAGTCTTCTTTGTAGCGATAAAACACGCAGAGCACAAGAAAGTAACAAATAAGCCCGGCCGAACAAACAAAAAATATGTTTAATAAAAATGTAACAAAAAATCGGAAAACATCTTCCGGTTGAGGGTCATTTCGCAGCACAAACGGAGCAAAAAATGACTCTAAAGTTATATTCATACTAAATTAAATGTAGCCAACAATTCAACAACAATTCAATCAGCGCACTCAACTAAGTCATCTGTGGCTGAAACCTGAAACACAGGGCTTCCTTACCGAAAAGGGAAAAATAGACAAAAAACAAAACCAACAACCGCCCCACCCCACCCACCCCCCCAAAAAACCCCCCCCCCCCAACCAAAAAAAAAAAAAAAAAAAAAAAAAAACAAAAACAACAAAACAAAAAAAAAGCAAAAACACAACCACAACAAAAAAAAAACAAAACCAAAAAAAACACCACAAAACACACACAGTTAAGATCCGTTAAAACTCAAATTCTCATATCTTCACTATGTATATTAAGCAAATCGCTAATAGTTGCTGCTGAGAAACAAATATTGCTTTTCATGTGTAGTTTTTTAAAATAAAATATTGGCGCTTGTAAACAAGTGGTTTTAATGTTACCTAGATATACGTAATTAAATTTATTATATTACAATCCTTATTTTAATTAAAAACATAATAACAATCAGCCCTTTGGAGCGGCAAATGGTAGAAACTTGATTTTTGCACCACTAAATCGCAATGAAATTTTGCCATTGCACCGCTTTTTAATTTATAAAAAACTTTCAATTAACACTAGTTTTGCGCGTACGCTTTAAAGATAATATCAGTCCATTACAATTACTTTGAAAAAGATTTGATGCACTACTAGCATCGTACTCACAAGTTTAATGTTTACATTGAGCAAGTACACGGTCCAACTTGCAACTTGCAACTTGCAACGCGGACAACTTGTGAGTACGATGCTAGTAGTGCATCAATTTTTTTTAAAAACCTTTCCGCAATATTACATAAGATGAAGTCGCTTCACAAAAAATCACATGGAAAATTTTTTATCAATGTTAAATGACTTCATGCTGTGCATCTGGTCACCCTAGTCTAAACTAGACAATATAAAGTTACAATTAACAATATAAAGTTACAACTAATTTGGCTCTGTAACATAAACATTAAAAAATAAACTAGACTAAAGCTAAACCAAACAGTGAAACACATTTAGGTACATAGCGTGATGTAAAATGTAGTGGTACTGATGCCTTTCTAATTACATGTATCTACACAACCTGATACAATTTATATTTGAGAACAAAATTCATTTTTCTCACAAACTAAATAAAATACTGTCTTGCAAAAGGGCAAATAAGCATAAGTAATTAGATACCGTACGAATTCTATCGCAATATACATAGTTTTTTAGAATATCAGCTTTCTTGCTTATTTTCCCAACAAAACCATTTTTTATTCCTGCTAAATATATCTTGCTCGGGATAAAAAAATAAATGTGATACAATCAAAGCTTGGTTATTCGGACTCGGCCAAGAACAAATAACTGGCTTTATATCTGACAGTAAGTAAGTAAGTAGCCTGTTATCAGGTCTTGATTTGAGTGGGCGCTCCGGGAATCAAGTATTTGAGCCATATGTTTTGATTCAGCAAAAATCATCTATCAGTCTTGAAAGTGTCAGTAGTCTTGTATAAAAAGTATCGACGTTCTTACATTGATAACAACAAAATAAAAAATAGACATTTGGCTGATTTGCTTTTAACAAAAAGTATGCCAGTGTAGTAATGTTGGCACACAGGTTTTAAATATGCAAATACTCTGTTATTGCACAATTAATAAATAAGTTTAAATCTAAAATGAATGCAAAAAGCCCCTTTTTTATCATTTTTCAGCATTTCAGTTCAGAAAACCAGTTCAAAATGTCAAAATAAAATTATATTCAGATAAAGCAGTAGAAGTGCTTGTGTTGTTAAAGCTTAGGCAGAGCTATTGTTTTCCAAATACTCATTTTCATTCCAATACATGCTTTGTCACTCACGCGACATTATATGTAAATTACAATAAAGTTTTATTTTCACCCTCTTTTTCTAGTTTTCAAAAAATATCCGGAAGATTCCCGAAGAACCCTATTATTAGAACATGGTTGCATTTGCCACCAGTGTTTTGAAGCTGTGAATTTTAGAGAGAGTATCTTGCATAAAGCTGTGAATTTTAGAGAGAGTATCTTACATAAATACAGTTATAAAAACTATAAATACAAAGCTCTAAAGTTTGCTTTTAATTAATTGTCTCATTTAGAATTCAGAAAATATAAAAGAGTGCCCATTCTCAGCACTTTTGCACGATAATGAACTAGAGCCTTTTGAATTGAATTATCATGGGAATTGACAAACCTAGGCTATATTCGAGTTGATTGACATGAGTTGAAATTGACCAACCTAATGCGGTCTTTTATTTTTCCGATGTTGTAATATGTCGTGAGTTAAGGCCTATTCACTCGAGGGCGCATTTTGCTCCATGGTGTACGCCATGGCGCATTGCATTGCGTACGCCATGGCGTACGCCATGGCGCACGCCATGGCGCATGAGCGGGCGCACGAGACGGCGCATGAGCGGGCGCACACGCACACTCGGATACTACATTGGGTGAAAGAATGCAGCAGGCAGTGTTCAAATAGAATGCGCCCGCTCATGCGCCCGCTCGTGCGCCCGCTCGTGCGCCCTCGTGTGTATAGGCCTTAAATCATTTCATTTCATTTCATATCTTAACGAAATACATCAAGATCACAAAATAAAATTAGTAAATAAGCGCACTGTAACAGTTTGTGAAAAATATACGTCGCGTATTACGTGAAGAATTTAGAAGAATACACAACCAAAACCCGGATCGATCTGTGTATTAGGATGGCCACGGAATGACAAAATAAATTACGACTGACCTACAAAACTCACAGACTAAAAACCTAAAAGATCATCGTTATTTGTGTACAACCGTAATAGCAAACCTGTAAACAAACTACTGTAGATCAGTACAGAACTTTTAAAACAATCAAAGTCGGATATTTTAATTACACATACAAACTGATCGAGGGATTTCTAACCATAGAATCACAAATTTTATCCCTGCCCCAATCTGTGGAAACGCGTACACAAAACATAATTTTCGGCCGTCTGGCCTCAAAAATCAATAAAACTGCTAAGATTCATACTGCAGCCTGCCTTAAGCATACCTATTTATCATAATTAAAAAAGCAGCTACAGGCTTAGCATGTCTCAAATTTATCCTATTGTATTCACTATAGCAAATAACACATAATACCCACACATGAGCATAAAGATAGTCGATGGATTCTAAGATAATTTAGGAATATTTAAAAAATACATCTAAATGTGGCAGTTATCGTTAATAAAGCAAAATACACTAAAACTTTGACTGTTTGTTGACATTTTGTTTCGTGTACAAAAAATTGTTAGTAGAACCAAGTGTACATAAAAAATAGTGTCTCACTCTATTTAGGAGTAAAGTGAGTATTCACAAACAAATTACTTTTGTGCAGCAGCGAGCAGTTATGGCCCATAAGTAGTTGTCCCGTGCTCACAAGTAACTTATCCGCGCCTGGGGCAATAACTTTATAGGCAACTATGTCTTGCGAGCAGAGAATATTAGTCCTACTTTAATTTATGGATTTATGGGTCTAGCGTCGCTAGAGATCTCATTTACTTTAAGATATTTCAAAGTACACGTAAGGCGGAACAGTGAAAAAGTTGAAACAATAGTGAACAAAAACAAAAGCTATCGTTATCCACACTAATTTTTACGTGTATCGATATCGGGTTCTCATCCCATTAACTTATTACCAAGACAGTGACGGCTCTTTCACTTCAGAATCACGCTTTGTGTTTAAAGTTATGGCCAACACAACACAGATTTTTCAGCAGCGGTAGTCGTAGTGTTAAAACAGTGCCTAGCTAGACCTAAAATTTCTGTTACTGACAATACCTTGATACCTAGTATACGCGGGGGCTAAGGTCGACACGTATAAGTTCATGAGCGTGACCCATGAACTCATTATGTTTTTAACATTACATTCTATGTCAAAAAGATACATAATTAGTATAAGGTAAATTAAAACAATTAGCTGAAGCTTCAGTGTTACTACGCCTTAAACCGAGTTACATAAGCATCCTTTGTGCATTTGACTGAGTCACTGTTGTATCCATCATTTCTTATCTAATTAGACTACCTATGTTGGGTGTTGTCTACATATCTCTAGTTTCAGCAAAAAAGCATTGCTACAAACAACAAAGTACACATTAGCTGTGACGCTCTTAGGCAAAATCAAAAGACCTACAATTGACAGTATTCTACAGTGTTCGACAAAAAATTTTCACATAAGCTTATCGAAAACAAAGCAAATAATTTGCCTTAAGTAGACGGTGCATATGTTAGTTTCTATATCATTTCAAATTGTGTGTATTCTAATATGGAAAAGTATGTGGAAAAAAAATATTTCTCAAAAAAACTATAACTAAAGGTTTCAAGCAAATGGACAGATAAATACAAAGACTGACTAGACCGTATCATTTTTTTGAGCTAGCCTCTATACAGAAGCTTGATAAATTAAACCCTTTAGACCGTTTCAGAGTAATTTTTTTTTCTTAAGAACACACGGGCAAAAAAATGACGAAGTTCAGTATTTTTGTATATGCTTATGAACAAGACTATAGAGAAATTAACGAGAAGAACTAGTATATGAACCATGCTTCTGAGTAAAGCTGCACTCGTAACCGTTTTTGCCTTCGGTTTCGTCGCTTTGCCCTTGAAGCAAATCCAAAAATTGCCAGTAGGCCGCAACGGGTTGCCGTAAGAGACCCTCTATTCCAGGCAGAGGACCCTCTATTCTAGGCAAAAGACACACTATTCTAGGCAGACGACCCTCCATGCTAGATAGAAGACCCACTACTGTAAGCAGAGGACCCTCTATTTTAGATAGAGGACCCTATATTTTAAGCAGAAAACCGTCTGAAGGCAGAAAACTTAGGGCCTATTCCTTTACCGGATTAAAGGGTTAATTATAATCGGACTAAACGGTTTAAAAATTAAGCTTAGAAATGCCATTCCAAAACCTCCGGATTAAACAGACTTAACTTTTAGCGCGCTGCTTTTTAGTCGGACTAAACGGACTTAACTATGCACGCTAATGTTAAGCGTGCATGTTAAATCCGTTTAGTCCAGTGGTAGTTTTGGAATGGGGTCAGACTAAAATTAAGCCGCAGACTTATTTTAACTCGTTTAGTCTATTTAGTCCGATTTGTCATTCCAAAACCTCGGACTAAAATAAGTCCAGTCCTTTTAATCCGGTAAAGGAATAGGCCCTTAGTGTTCTAGGCAGAAAATCATCCATTTTTGGTAAAGGACCCTCTACTCTAGGCGGAAGAACCTCTATTCTAGGCGGAGGACCCTCTATTCTAGGCAGAGGACCCTCTATGCTAAGCAAAAGACCCTCTATTCTAGGCAGAGGACCCTCCATTATAGGCAAAAGATTGTATATTTTCGGTAAAAACTTGATATTTATGTTCAAGGACCCAAATTACCCACATAAACTCCTAAATTTCAATTACGAAAATTTAAACCCTTAGGAGGGGGTACCCTGAGGGGGCCGTAGAGGGGTCCAGAGTGGTCCTAGGCAAAAAACGAATCTTAGATTCGTGCTCAGGGGCTCATATTACCCCTAACACCAAAATTTCAATTTCGAAAGTTTAACCCCTAAGGACCTACTAGGGGGTACCCTTTGGGGGCCACAGGGAGGTCCAAAGGGGTCTTGTGTAAACAATAACCCCCAGATTCGTGTTCAGGGGCCAAAACCACCCCTGGAGACAAGTTTTTGTGCAAATCCTTGAAAAAACTTTTTCAAGTTCACAAGGGTCCCCCTTGTGTTTCATCTTTTTGGGGGATCACGTGATCCCGCCCCCCGTGGGTTCAGGAGGTCGTCAAGGTGAGGTTCACAACTAGTCATAGGGAGGTCTCCCCACCAACGTTTGGGACCAATCCCCCCCAGTAACTCCAGAGAAAAACGAGTAACAAAGTTTTGCTAACAGGAAAAAAAACAAAAAAAACAGGAATATGAATACAGCACTCAGAACTTATCCTTTGTTAAGACTAGGGATTAACACAATGAGTACTCTTGAGACAAGTTTTTCGTATACTAATTTTCGCCGTTTATGGGGGGCTATGAAGGTGGTAGTTACGTTTTCCAAATTCCAAACTGTGATTTTATGTGTAATGTGTCAATTTGTGAAATACAAAAAAGGTTTGACCTGTTTTATTTTGCGAAAATTTTTAATTTAAATACAGAATAATTCTATTAATTGGTATAGGCGCTCGCTGACTTTGAATTTTGTTCAGTTTATTCCTGCCTTCAGGCCAGTAACACAAAAGTACAAATAACCACTCGACTTGCATGTATATATGTGTCTGCGCATGGACATTGAAATACAGTTTCTAGACCTTTTTTACATTTTACAAATTTACATAGATAAAAATACTTTGGAACTTGGAAAACGTAACTACCACCTTAACAGCCCCCCGACCATAAAAATGACCAAGGCATTATATCATATAGCTCGGTCTATTTTGACCTTTGTGTTCACTATTGACTTTTGTCTCAAAAGTACTCATTGTGTTTAATCCCTAGTCTTAACAAAAGATAGGCTGTGAGGGTTGCTCTCAACTGCAATCACGTCTAGGGGCAGAGCTGCTTGCCCTCAGAACTAACTATTAGTTCTGAGGGCAAGTTAGTTCTGAGGGCACGACACATATATAACAAACTAGCTGGAAACATGCTGACTATTTTCACTTACTTTTTATTTTCACTTACTTTTTATTACTTTTAATTAATTAATTCACTTATTTTTTATTATTTATTAATTTTAATTTTAATTTAATTCGCGTGGTACTAAAGAAGAAGCAGTGGTTTTAACTTATTTTTCAGTTTAAGGGTAAATCGTATGGCGCCTGATTTTGCCATTTTGAAGACTTTTGAATCTGGGGAGTTTTCAAAAAAATATAAAACCACGAGAAAAATGGTAAAAATACTTGAAAACACATTACCTAGACCCTAAAGTCACCATTTTATGATTTGTTAATAATCAATAGGATATTACCTATCCTAAGCAAAATGATAAATGTGATAATCAAGATCCAAATAAACAGCTAACATGACACATAAACCCTTATTTACCAAATCATAAAATTTAGGACAAACTCGCTCTTGAGAAATTTTGTAAGAAGGTGACCACCCAGATGCACTGTGTTAAAATACTGTTATCTAAAGTATTAAACGACAACTAAACTAACTTTCTTTATGATCTTCGTGGCGCAGAGTTTCCGCACATTGGTTTTTTAAACAAAAGATCACTTGATCGAGCCAAGCCGGAGTCATTTTTTAATAAAACTTTTTGCGATTTTTGCTTAAGTCACAGCTGCCTTCATTTAAAACTATATGGCTTACGAGAATTGCTTTGAGCAGTCGTTCTTCAAGGTCTTTGTTTCTGATGTTTTCCGGTTGGACAGGCAGCTGGGCTGGCTGCTGTGCTGCTTGACCTGGCTGCGGGTTGAGGCTGGCCTGGTTCGTCAATGGGATTTGCTGGGGTTCTGGAGCTGACATCACAGGGGCGTAGCCAGACATCTCCTGTCACTAACTAGGCTGATCAGTGATCTGTGACCACTGATCACCAACCCCTTAAATTACCTTGCAGGTCCACCTGGCCAACTTTCTTTCCTAGCTTTCCTTCCTAAGTCCTAAAGCCTTCATTTCTAGTACCTAGAGCCTACCTTCCTAACCGACCTACTTAACCGACCTTCCTGGGCAGACTGCCGAGTTTCTCAAGTTGCAGCGGCTTTTATAGCCTCAAAAAGTTACGTGATGAGTCAGCAGCCAATTGTTTGAGTGACTGGCTTGTTTGCAATTTGAAGCAATCATGCTAAAATAAATAATTTTATCGTTTCCAATACGTATGTAAGTTTCATCAACTTAAAAACTAATTTATTAACTTTTTAAATACTTTATAATTAACTTATAGATATCTTATTGTTATAGATTAAGTTTGTATAATGCTGAATAAAGCTTAAACCATAAGTTAGCTTGTGATTTTGTCACAGACCCGGCCACGCATTGCGTAACTGGTAACGAATCAGACGAGCAAAATTGGCACCTTTGTGGTGAATCAAATTTGCTTTACGGTGCATACCTACACTTTACAGACATTAATGCTGAACACCGAAAACTATACAAATGAAATCGTACCGACGGATACGCAATAGTTAAAACAAAACAGTGACTTTCTGTTATAAAGTTTCTTATAAAGTTTCTTCCTCCCCCCCCCCTCCCCCCACCCCCTAGCGAACGATAGCGCATCAAAGTGCTATAAGCGCTATTTTTTTCATAGGCTTAAAAAATAGCGCTTATAGCACCTGAGGGTGCTATTTGCGCTATTTAGGTTCTATTTTGTGCTATCGGCTATTTAATTAAAAACTTTTGTACTTTTTAGTACGTATAAGATCTCTCAATTAAAATTAAGAAGTTAACATTCTTTTAAACTTTTTTTTGTGTTTTCGTGGACGATATTAAAAAATAGCGCATATAGCAAAACGATAGCGCATCAAAGTGCTATAAGCGCTATTTTTTCATAGGCTTAAAAAATAGCGCTTATAGCACCTGAGGGTGCTATTTGCGCTATTTAGGCGCTATTTTGTGCTATCGGCTATTTAATTAAAAACTTTTGTACTTTTTAGTACGTATAAGATGTCTCAATTAAAATTAAGAAGTTTAAAATTCTTTTAAACTTTTAGTTTGTGTTTTGATAGAGGATATTAAAAAATAGCGCATATAGCAAAACGATAGCGCATCAAAGTGCTATAAGCGCTATTTTTTTCATAGGCTTAAAAAATAGCGCTTATAGCACCTGAGGGTGCTATTTGCGCTATTTAGGCGCTATTTTGTGCTATCGGCTATTTAATTAAAAACTTTTGTACTTTTTAGTACGTATAAGATCTCTCAATTAAAATTAAGAAGTTAACATTCTTTTAAACTTTTTTTGTGTTTTCGTGGACGATATTAAAAAATAGCGCATATAGCAAAGCGATAGCGCATCAAAGTGCTATAAGCGCTATTTTTTCATAGGCTTAAAAAATAGCGCTTATAGCACCTGAGGGTGCTATTTGCGCTATTTAGGCGCTATTTTGTGCTATCGGCTATTTAATTAAAAACTTTTGTACTTTTTAGTACGTATAAGATGTCTCAATTAAAATTAAGAAGTTAAAAATTCTTTTAAACTTTTAGTTTGTGTTTTGATAGAGGATATTAAAAAATAGCGCATATGGCGAAACGATAGCGCATCAAAGTGCTATAAGCGCTATTTTTTATAGGCTGAAAAAATAGCGCTTATAGCACCTGAGGGTGCTATTTGCGCTAATTAAGCGCTATTTTGTGCTATTGGCTAATTTATTGAGTAGGCGCCCACCCCCCCTCCCCCCCCCCCCGGTTGTTGGGTTTGTAGGGCTTTCCATCCCTCGCGCCTATTAGTCAAAATTATAGGCAATTACCCAACATAACTTTCCATTCTTCGCTCCTATTGGTTACGCAAAATGAAACCCTAGAAGGGTAAAAAGATTCATAAAGTATTCTCCAGCATATTAATATTCTTCTAAAAACAAATCATTAAAGGAAATAACCAAAAAACATTACTTGTTAAGCAGGAAAAGAACGAGAAATAGTTTAAAGCAATAATGAGTTATTAATCATAATAATATAAAAATAATCAAGTCCAAGCAGCGTCCAAGCGCCTAAATAGCGCAAATAGCACCATCTGGTGCAATAAGCGCTATTTTTAAGCCTACGAAAAAAATAGCGCTTATAGCACTTTGATGCGCTATCGTTTTGCTATATGCGCTTTTTTTATATCGTCGACTAGAACACTAACAAAATTTTAAAAATAATTTTAAAATTATTCTAATTTATTGAGGGACCGTATACTCACTAAAAAGGACAAAAATTTTCAATAAATTAGCCAATAGCACAAAATAGCGCCTAAATAGCGCAAATAGCACCCTCAGATGCTATAAGCGCTATTTTTCAAGCCTACGAAAAAATAGCGCTTATAGCACTTTGATGCGCCATCGTTTTGCTATATGCGCTATTTTTTTGTATCGTCGACTAGAACACGAACAAAAATTTAAAAATAATTTTAAAATTTTTCTAATTTATTGAGGCCGTGCATACTAATTTCAGTCAATGCACTGAAACTAAAAATGCATGTTAATCATGCGAAGTTTCAGTGCATTAAACTGAAGCCTGCTGCACTAGCTGCCACATCCTTGCTTTGTGCACTTTGTGTGTTTGTATGGTGTGTGTGTGTGTGCGTGCGTGTGTCGATGCGTAACCCAGGCTGACTATCGATATTGATTGTCGATAGCAAAATTTACACACGATCCTAACAGTACTCTATTGATTATTACGGATTTTATTGCAATTTTTAGACGGCTTAGGCACATGTACATGTTTACACATTTTTAACAAATGTATCATGTATTACAACTGCTTAAGACTGACTGCGTTCCTAAGCAATTAAGCAAGTGCGACAGAAAACTATCGTTATGCTTACTTTTTTACCCAATCTCAACTATTTATATCTAGTCAGTTTTTAAATATTTGTATTAACATAATGTATGGGATTGAATAAAATATCTGGCCAAAGCGCGTCGTCTTAGTGTACAGTAAATTTTTATTTGCAGTTTTGTGACAAAAATTAAATGGGAGTTTTCGAGTTCACTCAAGACTTTCCAATTAGCAGCTGATCCATTATCTGCAAGATGCGTTCATACATAGCCTATCTTCATTATTGAATACCGAATATTCAGAGCATCTAGAATGCTAGTCATATGCCATATATAGTCACCTCAATAACCATGAAAAAAATAGTGTGCCAGATAGACTTGATAATTTTTTTACTATTAGATTGACGCGATCTAAAAAAACAAACTGGTGCAATGCGTTTTATTTTCAAACGTTCGTGCCAAAAATTTTACTTTAAAAAATAGATCAGTACCACAGTAATCAAATTATATATATATATATATATATATATATATATATATATATATATATATATATATATATATATATATATATATATATATAATATTATATTACAGCTAAGTCATTATTTAAAGACACGAAAAAGACAAGAAAAAGAAGTCTTGCATTTTCTTGAAGAAAAAGAAAAAGAAAGAAATTTACAAATTCTTCCACAAGAAAAATAAAAAGAAAGAAACTGAAAGAAATTTTAGACAGCCCAGTTTCCAGCTGCCAAACCTTACGTAACTTGATAGATTAGTTGTCTGGAAAGCTGTTAGTGCGCCTGGATGCCTGGCATCAAATCAACATATGTGACCTTTTAACCTTTAATGACCTCAAACCGCGAATACTAGCTTAGACGTACACGCGCAAACTATAGTATGTACTTCAAAACTTATCCACTAGGTTTCATCAATCATTAGTCTTTCAAGAAATCCGGCGTTTTTCACCAAGAAAAATAAAAAGAAAGAAATTGCAAGAAATTAATAAAGAAAGAAAATAAAAAGAAAGAAATTTTCCAAGACAAGAAAAGAAAATTGTCTTTAAATAATGACATAGCTGTATTATATATTCCCGTCATGTGAAACTGCTACCAGTGTTTTTGCGTCTGTGTCCCCCAAAACTCTGAGTTGCACAAAACCGTGGGTATGAAATGAACTTGTATATACTAACCGAGTGCACCAGTATACACACATTTTTGAATATGCAAAAGGTATGAGTCTACATAATATGAATTAGATCAAACACATCTAATAAGTCTTACTTTTATTATTATTGTATTAATATAATTATACACAAAAAACATGTTATACATAGATGCACAAAAATATAACATCTGCAATCAAAACTACTATAAAAAAGATAAATCATTATACATAGATACAATATTGATAAAAGCTTATAACATGTCATCACTTATTTTTTATACATATATATATATATATATATATATATATATATATATATATATATATATATATATATATATATATATATATATATATATATATATATATATATATATATATATATATATATATATATATATATATATATATATATATATATATATATATATATATATATAAGCCCTACTTTTCGATCCACTATTTATTACAAAAAAAACAGTGAGTTCCATTTGATTCTAACAAAGATTATAAAGCGTTAAGTAGATGCTTGTTTAACAAGCCTCAAAAACTTTTCATAGTTTTTGGATTTACGACAATTGTAATGAACATCTTATACGATAATGATTTTACACTAAGTAAAAACTAGTGAATTGTTTAACAAAACACACACACACACACACGAATCAGCAAAGAAACAAACATGGTATCAATTAATGTCTGAACAAACTAATGATACCAAAACTATTTGTATTCCATTATTAATTAGATTAATATCAGTGATTCAAAAAGTGTCCGTTCATGCTGCAGGCTCAACTGAGATTGGCTGCATGGTATAGACAATTTTTTTGTTATTCCGCTGAAATCTTTGTAGTTCAGCCGTCACACCCCCGGAAGTTGGTGCGGGATTTAGAGTGTTGACACTTTGCACGAAAACAAGTTTGTCTCGAACCAGTGGGGAAAAGCATAAATAGCAGAAGGGGGTTAGAGCATTATTCAGGTTCGAGCACAGGTGCATTATAAGTCCGGTGTAAACTCTGTTCATTGGGATCCACTGCACTACAGCGAACAAAACCAGCCACATCGAAAAGCAAAACGAAATGGCCGCAAATTGTTTCATGAGGGCACTGTCCCTATTCAGTGCTTCCATTTTCTTTTGTTTGCAAGCGTCGGTTTCATTTTTACGCAGTGATTTAACCATCATTTTATAGATTATCAGTATGGTAAGATACGTACAAGCAACTGAGATGCCAAAAAAGTTACTAGCTATTGAGTTAAACATCAAAGCTTTGGGAGCACGAGGACTATTACAACTGTAAGTCCAAGTATAACCCACAAATTGCGGAAAGCAAGTATTACTTAGCATAATGGTCGTAACACCAAATCCTATTCCAACGCATAGGAAAATTAGCAATGTTATATTGCGTCGCGTAAATATTTTGCCACATTTTTCCGTGCAAACCAGGGCAAAAAATCGGTTGATTGCCATTAAAAATACCATCGGTATTTGAATCCACACGGCGAACAGTCGTGCCGTACCGCAAACGACTTGATACGGTAACGCCAAATAAACTGGACCAAAAAATGTGGAAGGTAGGGAGTATACAATTTCAACTGTCATTACAGTAACGTCTATTACGGCCAAAGTTTTGATAAATAAGTAGGCTGGGTGAGTGAAATCTTCTTTGTATCGATAAAATACACACAACACAAGACAGTAGCAAATGAGTCCGGATGTACAGACAAAAAATATATTGAATAGAAATGTTACGAAAAATCGCAGAACGTCTTCGGGTTGAGGATCATTTCGCAGCGCGAATCGTGTAAATAGAGAATCCACGGAAATATTCATACTGGATAAATCGCTTGATTCTAAAGTCTGAAAAAAACAACTAGTAAAAATTAATGTTAAAGCAAGATTTTAAGTTTCGTTTGAAATGGAACATTAGTTTCGAGATGCACTATCACAGGCAATGTAATGAAAGGCGGGCATATTTTCGCCTAACACGAGTCTAATTAACTGAGTAAATCTGATTGACAAAATGCACTCGCTTGATGTAGCACCCACGCAACCACATCATGTCATACTCAAGTCTGAAAACTTCTGATAATTAATACATAGCTCATTGCTTAAAGATTACGTCAAAGTCTTAAATGTGACCTGAAAAGAAACTAATAGCACAACAACGATTGTTGTTAATGTCTGTTAGCTTAATTGCTAGATGACTATCGCTCTGTCGCTTTATCACTGATAAACATCAATAACAATTTTCACTGCGTTTATTGCGCGGTGATCTACTATGAATGTATATAAAAAATTGACAAAAAATATCGCAATTCTTTTAGATAGAACGACACACACCGTGGTGAGTTACTGTTGTCATAGTCGGGAGTATAAGCCTCACCTTATAGAAGAAGAATGAGCACTCTGCTGCCTGTCTGTTACTTAACGCAGGCAGATGCACGTGCATGTGCCAACATGACTAATTTTTTTTAATGTATGCATATTTTAAAAAAAATAAAAAACTCAAGCTTGCCGAATTTCGCCGAGTTCATCTGCATGTGCTGTATCACAGGGGCAAGCAGCGGTATCTCACTCTTCTATAAGAGTGAAACTAGTGTAATGTAGCTCTCCATTATTTTCAAACAAATTTCACCATTTCAAACTATAATAGATCCAAGCCGAATGTTGGCGGATTCGTCATGATCTATCAGGAGCTGCGAACCTCAGACAAATAATGAGAAATGGCTAAACTTAGCAAACAAAATAACTGCACTTAAACTTTTTTCTAACGGCAAATATGGCAGATATTTTCTCATCACAATCCTTTTCTATTTTCTAATAAGTACGTTAGCCATATAGCTACCAACCTACAGATAACTCATCATATAAAACTTCTTAATTACTTAGCTCAACAGGGTTTATTTTGTGCAAAATGGTTACTTTAGGTCTGAATAAAAAAAGTAATACGTAGTAATACTAATAAAACGTATGTATAAATTAGAAATAAGAAATACAAACACAAAGTGATTATTTTTTCTGCAGAAATAGAATAAATATTTTGCAGAAAAAAATGCCATTCGAGAAAAAACCTGAACAGACCAGTAAACAATACATTGAAGTTGAATCTATGCTTTTATTTGACTTTTCAGTTTCTGTTTCGATTGTTGACATGGTAATGTCACCTCCGCGGTCAACTTAACTCTTATTTTAACGGATATACGGCGTTTTTCATAAAGTTTTTTCCGACTTGTGTATCGTAGCGCGAACTTGACCAAAAAAGGTTTTACTTCATTAATTCCATTTTTCAAAACATATAAAATCAAAAATGTATTATTTATATATGCCACATCATATGTAATATTTATTGGTGAAAAGAAAAGTTACAGATATAACGTTAACATGAAACCTGCTACCTGAGTGAATGATTCATGCGGTGAAATAAGAAAGTTCTAGCTGAAACTGACAATACAAACTAATGCGCATGGAAGGTTTCTGATACTGACAACAATATTCTTGTATTCTACTTTCATCATCGACACAAACACTGTACTATGGCATCACAATATTTTCGTGTATATTACTGGACACTGGATGGAATGACTAATGACTAAGCAAAAACATAAGAAAAAAATATGAATAAAAATAAAATAAGAAAAATGCAGAATATATAAAAATACATTATAAGTACTCTTAATACCTAAAGGAATTCGAACACAAACTACGCGTTATAACACTGTACATATTATGCAGAAAGCATTCTGCAGCAGACCTTGCTACAGACTACAAGGAACGCATAATATCTGTATGCTCTTGAGATGAAATTATACAAGATCTAGCTATCTAAGTCGTGTGGCTTCTGCACCGTATTGTCTAAACTGTAGAAATAGACCTGTGCAATCCCAAGACATACAGTCATATTCAAACCTTTTGTTCAAATATATTGACTGGTTTATATAACTGCTTAGCAAAACTTCATCTGGTGAGCCTAATACATACACTTGATGATGTATCAGTGCAAGACAGGAGAGTAAAGGCATTTCGTGTATCACATAAGTTTTCTAGACTTATCAACTTGTACGTGGCTGAATACTAGATAATTAAAAATTAGATACGGTAACACTAACATACATAGATTACACATAAGGTATCACATGATTGCATACACTTTCGAAACCTTATGAACCCTACAAGTTGAATTAAAATGCCATTTCTGCTGTGAGATTGCTAGAAAATTTAGAAATTTACATACGCCAGTAGTATGCAAAATCATATTGATTAAGGTCCGGTTCACACAGACGTACTTAATACCGTTCTTGCCGTTTTATTTATAAACAATTTCAAAATGAAAAACTTCGTGGGTCATCGAATCACATAGTAGACTGTAGCCGAAATTTACAAGAGTATTTACTTTCGCTTGATCTGAAACGTTTTTTAGTAAATTAAAAGCACAAAGCATAAAAAATTGTGAAAAATGTGCATTTCATCACGTTTTTCTCTTCGATATGACTTAGTTTTTGTGAATCTCACTCAATTATAATAATAAATTAGCAAGTATTTTTCTCAAATCTCGTATCTTGCAGAACACGTGCACGTAATTTTTTGACAAACAACAACTGACAAACACAAAATAATAATATGCACAAACCACAATTATGACCTAAATGGGCTGAGATATTAGTGTCACTAGTCTTAGTCACAATAATATAAAAAAGTTATGAAGTTAAGGGGGTAGTGTCGCGAAAGCAGTCGATTTTGCGCGACTATAAAACTTTTTCAGTGAAAGATAAGTCATTGTTCTTTATATATTCTAAAAATATGTTTCAAGGCAAATAATTTTGTTAAGTTTCAGCAAAATTGATGAAGCGTACAGCTAGCAGTGAAGTCGCAAAGTCGGAAAAATGACGTTTTGAAAACCTATTCACATTCGATAATTTCGTCACAATTATAAAAGTTTTTGTTTAGATTGTTTTCACAGACTAAAACCACATATGCTCTAGTTTATGCACACAAAATTTAGTGCAAATTGCTTGAGTGGTTGCGGAGTGATACCTGTTTGAACTGTGAAACTGTGCGTAAACTGTGAAGTACTCACAGCAATAATGACAAATTGTAAAAACTCTAGTAGCTTATTCTGAAATCTAAAGAAAAACGAACCTTTATTTTTCATTTTTCTTATTTGTGACAAAAAATTTTGCGTAAAAACGTTACATGTACTTCACAAGCTGGCCAATCTGATATCTGGCTTGATTTTTTGAACTTTTATGCCTCTATTGTGTGATGTCTGGCTTACAAATGGTGATTGGTTCAAAATATTGGTAGATATTGGTAGGCTAGTGTCTGGTAGTATTTATTTGACATCATATAGCCTTTTACTAGTATCTCAGTGAACGTACAATTTCAAAGCAAAAAGCTCTCTTTTTGCAACCTATGAGCAAAACTGCTTTGGCGACACTACCACCTTAAATCATTCTATACGGGATTAAGGGGGCGCTCCGGGAATCAAGGATTTGGGCCGTATTTTTTTAAAACAGCCAAAATGACCTATCATTCTTGAAGGAAAGTTGCCCAAAATACCATCTCTGATGTTTTGACGTGCATATCTCCGTAGCAAAAAATTTGAAAAAAAATTGGACAATTTACTGATTTTATTCGACTTTTACACAAATTCAGCAAGTAAGCCAGTGCATCAACGCTTTTTGAGGTTTTGCAAACAGACGATACGTAAATTTTATTAGTCAAAATGAAAAATTAAAACAATTTTATTGCGTTTTGTGCAAAAAAATCGCACAAGAAACCATTTCTAGAAGCAGTAGACTCAAATATAGGCTGTGTGAATACAAAACCAATTTTTCGGCATTCGATTATGAAATGCTAGTAAGATATTTTTCTACAAAATTTTGCACAATTATAGCATTAGGCTCTGCGCAGTTGAACAATTTTTTAGTTTTTTAAAATAAAGCCTAGAAATTTTTTTATATGAATTTTATTGCTCAGAGTTCGACTTCGAAAACACATAATGACACTTTTTATTGAAACGTGACATAAATGTTAAAAACCAAAATAATGTTCAACTAGAGAAGCACATAAGCTACATTTTGGTATATAAAGTGTGACTATGCGCAAAGTATAAGCAGAGGTATCGTTTGCCGAAAATTCACTCACGTTTGGTGCTCTGGGAGTCACGTGACATGATCACGTGATTTGAAATTTTGCCTCTAGTGTTCTTTTGTGCCATAGTACATATATGTATAGTAAAGTTTGACATTTGCCAATTTTTTTGCCAATTTTCGATGTAACCCCCGATTCCCGCAGCGCCCCCTTAAGGGGGTAATGTCGTTTTCGTGGTTTTTGACATTTCAGTGTAATTTTTGCGCCCACAGAACTCAAGCTAAAAACGGACTACGGCTTCGAAACTTTAACCACATTATCTTTAGGAAAATATCCCCACCCGTTTTTTTCTTTTTCTAAAAATAGTTTGTAGAGTCGGTGTTATGGGCTTTTAAAAATTTTAGAGAAAAGTCAAATTACGTGATTTTTGCACAAAAATGTCATTTTCTCAACGTAGAAACGACTTATCAACTATATCAAAAAAACGGGGATATTATGTCAGTGCATAACTGCAAAAAGTTTAGTAGTTGTTGGCTGATCTTGAGTTTCATAACTGTGGCGCAAAAATTAGTCAAAAAAAACCGCTGATGGGGTGTATTCAAATGATTGCAGCAGTAAAATTGCAAAAGATAATCTGCTTTTAAATATAGGTTTTTTTAAAGCTTGAAGGTGTAAAAAAATGTAAAAAAGACCGCTCTAGTTTTTGTTGAGGTTAAGTGCAGTTATGGTAGTTTAAAAAAACACCTAAAAACGCAATTACCCCCTTAAATGCAGTTATAATAATTTGAAGCTGTCAAGATACGACTGCAGTTAGAGTTAACTGTTTTGACAATGTAGCATACTTTCACTGAAGTCATCCAAAAATTCATTAGTTGCTGAAATGATAAACTTGTACGATCTGGGTTGTCGAGTGGTTAGATGGCAGATCCGCAACCATTAGACCGCATTTTTGATTCGTAGTGGAATTTTTTTGTCAGACTTTTGCATTATCGAATCTACAAAAGAAGTCAGTAAATAGGCCTACACAGTGAATGTACAAATTAGTGGTGACAAATGCAATTCTACGGTACAACACGTGTAAAACAACTCCGCACATTACCACTTTGACGCTAGAACTGTGCTAAGATACTAGAATCAAAATTAAAGACCTGTTGGGCTGTGGCCCAACAGAAAAAACTCTTCTGTTGAGTAAATTTTAGCAAAAGCAAAGCGAATCGGATACATTAGATACTCGATGCAAGCTGCATCCAGTTCACTTGCATTTGACAAATTGATTATGTCATAGCATCATATCTAAATTTGTCATTGTCCCTTACTCTACATATGTCTTCAAAGCAACAGCATGAGCTTAACTCAAGGCAGCTTTGCACCATGGATATCAGGGTTTCAATAACAGAGAATATATACTATTATAGATCAAGTTATGACAATTCCTTTTGTTTCGCATAAATTTGAAATAATTAATTTAGCAGCTGCAGTAAGTTTTAATTAGGTATGAGATATGATCTCATATACGTGAATCATTTCTCACAAGTTTCTTACAAGAGAAAACATTAGCTGGACTCAGATACTGAAAAAAATAGTTTCATTATTTGAATCTTACTCATTGAAAGTTCAAATACTATTAGTTTTTAGGCTTGTCAGGAACATTATGATGCAAATTACGATCTGGTTAAACTCGGAGTTATAGACCCGATCCGAAACTGTCTCACAAATTTCCAGACTGAATTTCCATTTTTCACTTCAAAAACAAGAAAATGTAAAGCAATTTCAGCTAAACTGATAATACTTATGCCACAAAAAATGTTTTTACGACTAAGGGTCTTTTCATAAACTATATTAACTGGATTAGATTAACTTCAGTGACTCAAAACAATGTTGACAAATATTCTTATTAAACTTTGTAGAACGACATTTACATTTATTTACATTTACATTTACTTTTTTTGCGTTTAGTTGAAAGATTTACATCACATGAATTTAGAATAATCTTATATTGAGTTGTGAAGTTAATCCAGTTAATTTAGTCCAACTAATATTACTTTATTCTTCTAATTGTGTCTGTGAATCACCTATTTTGCATGGAGTGCAGTTGTGTGTGAACAATACAATGCTAATCAAACACAATAATTTCAAAATACATGCATTTATCGAGCTTATTTTACGAAACTATAGAACCTAAGCCTTAAAAAATAAATACAGACGCAGATAAATGAAAGCACATTTTTGTTTAAAAATCTGAACAGCGATGAAGGAAGAAAGCACCACAGGAAGCTTATAATATTCTACAAAATGTATTTGCTGAGAAAAATCCAAAAAAGCAGAGTAAAACTAATTTTCCCTAAAAGGTCAGCAACCAGTGATTTGCCAATTAACTTTAATAGGGAGAATCTATAATCATAATAAAATTCCATATAATAACTGCAACTGCCGATAATGTAGTAATGAAACTTAGCATGGGATGTTAATTTGCAATAGGAAATTAGATTATGTTAAGTCCCTGAGGCGTGCGACCTTAATCTTATAAGAATAGATGGTATTAGTCATAGTTATGATATTCATTCTATAAGATTACATATGTATTATATAGAATGAATTCATGTACTAACAAGCTGAGGAAACTAGCCCCCTAAGTAAGTTTATCCCCTAGGGCTATTTTTACTAATTTTATTAAGTGGTTTTGACTACATACAACGCAACTCAATACGTCCGGCAGCTTAGAATTACCATTTGCCGTTGCCAAAAAGTATCCAGTAGATACACGGAAAGTACATATGTTTGAATCAACGAATCTATGTGAATATGAGAGCACATGACAGTATCAAAAATTGACTTTAAGAATAGCAAACAATTAAAAAGCATTTTTTAACTTTATTTACTTTATCTTGGGAGTTTCGTTACTTTGTACTGTTTTTAAACGCTGAAAACTCAAGTTTTCAATCCAGATTCAACGCCAAAAACTGTTTACGCGAATACCTATGCACATGAGTCTCCTCAGTGACACATATTCAGTTACTTGCTCTTTTATAACAGCCATCTCGAACTAAGCAATCCTTATAAATGAACACCTATTCTAAAACACGATTAGGCAAGTTTCTCGTTTTTAATTACTTGCTTAGTCATCTTAAAAGAATTTGCTATCAGCTCCGAGCTGAGAATAACCTAGAACACAGCTCATTACAAGCGATTTAGGTGAAAAGATGACATATCCTAGCATGTTTCAAAAAAAGGAAGAAGGAAATTTTTAATAAGATACGCTATACTTATTTTTTTCATGTTCTAAATTGAGGTACATGCTGACTAATCTATACGTCTACATCTGCATGTGTCTGTATTATTCAGTAACTTTAGTAAAGTTTAGAATATTTGCTGAACTTGTCAAAGCTTTTCAAGTAAAAGAAGTTACTCATTAGGCTTGAGGTGATATCAAAGTGTTGTCACGTAGCCAGAGTGCCAAAACTTGAGCATCAAACAGAAAAAACCTTCAGTATTGTTCATATTTGACTCAGGTTCATAAAGTTAACACAAAGCTAATAATCATTACTGATCAGTATCGATCGTCTACTTTTATTCAAGCCCTTAACGTTAACCAAGATTGCATAACAGGAAGAATATGACAGTCTTTCTATTATGCCCTCGGGACTGCGTCCAATGCAAAGAGTAAAATAGCCCCTTTATGTACGGTTTTGAGAAGTGGTGGCTACCCTCAGACACCCCACCCCTGATTTCAGTAAAGAAGTCAAAATGCATATCACTATTGTGTTCTCAACTGAAGGAAGTAACTCTCATTTCAAAATACTAATAAAGGCCTTTTACTAATTTACTCAACTAAGGGAGTCACCTCCTTGATTCAAAACATTAATAGAGTTCTTTCACTGATGTATTGAGCGGAGGGGAGGGGGTTACCTGAGGGCCTCCACTAATGTTTTTAAATAAGGGGGGTGGCGGGGGTACTTTCCCAACTATCAAATCCACACAAAAGGGGCCATTCAGCGCTCCGCATTGGCCGCTGCTTCGAAGGCATAAAACCATATTTCCTCAAAGGGAGCCCCAAGGCTTTTACTGTTTGTGAACATTCAGACAAGAGTTTTATTTGGGGAAATATTGGCGGAACAGGGTCATGCTCTTCCTATTAATGTACTCTTCTTCTAGCTTGAAAAGAGCAGTGAAAATTAAACAAAATTTCAAATCTTTTAAATATCAAACGAAGTTACGTATGCAGCAGGTGTTTCCGTAAAACTTTTCACGAAAGTAAACGAATAAATAATTAAAATTTGCTGAAGGTTCTTAGAACAATATCTAAGTACTAGAAACCACCAGTTTATACTGGAACTGTTAAAAACAGTTGTCTTAAGATACCCATGAAGCTCACGAATGTTCAGGCTGATGTTTCTCAACAAAGTAGTTCAGTTAGAAATAAAACTTCCCATATGTGATATGATAGCTACGATTATGACGCATATGCAGTTGGCAAGCGAAAGTTTTAGCAAAAAAGAAACTGGAGGTAATTACAAATTTCGAAGGATGAAAGCTTCTGAATCATCAATAAGTTGAAAATTTGTAAGAAATGAGAAAACGGTAGCCGTGAATTCGTTAAGGTTTTTCACCATAAATCCATTGTACAATGAATAAGCTCCAAATTATATAATGTACTTGTAACAGTGACCCACAGAGTTGCAGGGGTATTTAGCATTGCAATTGCAATTGCAATGGCAATTGCATAGCATCTAAAAGAAAATTGGAGAATTTTTTATTTGTAGGCTCAATTTAGTCAGCTGGAGACGTATCGGTAAGTTTTTTCGGCCGGGCAACAAAAACCAAAAGGGGAGACTCTTGTGTGAAAATTCACTGGGAACCGCCCCCCCCCCTGGGGCAGCCCTTGATTTGTAAAGAGGTTTTCATTTCCAATTCTTAGAGATTGTAAACGATCTCACTAGCCAGACACTAGCACCGAGAAGTCACAATTTGACTACAACGATCAGTAAACAATGTAGCGATTAACGAATAAAGATGCATAATAAAGATGATAAAGATTGGGGCACATTGCACCATTAAACGCATGTAAACATTTTCATTTTTACAGTCTTTTAATTCTTCAGACGTTAGCACTTTTGCAAATATTTATCCACAAGTTCAAATCCTCTTTAGCTTACATATTTGTCCGCGAAGTCAGACCCGTGGCCCGGCCCGGCCCGTTGACCATTGAGTCAAACCGGGCCGGGCCGCAGATACAGGTCTCTATTACCCTAAGCTTTCACTTCAGGCCAGTAGACTTGAAAATATCCATAATTATAGAGCAAAATTAATCTGTTTTATCAAACCTAACCATTCTATCTTTCTGAAAATCAAGATCACACCCGAATTACTTCTCTGAATAATGTTTTGATAACTCTCTTTTATACTGCGACATCGTGCGGCGCTCAAAACAAAATTTCATAGGCAAAAATATCAGAACCTAATTAAGTCAAGAAAAATATTGGTTGGTGTTATTGACAATACCTTATATAAATTAAGTGTCAACTTTTTGAATGTCTGATGTCTTGTTTTTTACCTATATTACGGTAGATTATTAATTAAAAACACAGTGAATAGTATAAAGTAGGTATTAGGTAAACAAGTGATGAATAACAACGCAATTAGGAAGTTATTATCATTATTAACTCTTTGACAACCAGAGACTCTCTCTCTCTCTCTC
>JASANF010000031.1:0-16509 GCA_030248245.1 Trissonchulus sp. WLG1_4
TGCAGGAGTTTCTCAGGACCAGGTACGGCAACAGGGGCGGTGGAAGTCAACAACCGCCTACACTATATTTAGGAGTCAAACTAGCGCAGAATGAAAGCCACTGAATCCATGAAACCATTAAATCATCCTACGTCAACAGAAAAAATTTTTAACAAATAAACCTACATTTTTATGTTATGTCCTAAAACATATTCTAATGAGTGCAGTTCTGTAAAAAACTAAGTTAGTGTCGACTGAGCAAAGCGACAGAGACACAAATATGTAGCATATTTACCTAGTGTTTGTCACAAAGAACGCATTTTTTTAGTTTTGGTGGTAATAAAAAATTATTATGTTGGTATATGTCGAAAACACAGCTAAAAACAATTGAGAAACTGCTATGCTTTTGGTTTTGAATTTTTTCATGTGCGGGTTTATTGAACTAAAGCTATGTCTATGAAGGGTTATTGAAGTATAAGTGTGCTTTTATTAATTTTATTAGTTTCATTATTATTCAATTTTTATAACAAAGCTTATACCATACCTGTCTTGAAATATCAGTGCAATAACTAACGACAATAACTAAGTGCACGCTGCTAGATTCACAGCGTGCCGTATAATCTAGTTATTGTACTGCTGTAGGCGTGCATCTTAGTTATTGCACTGTTATTTCAAAACAGTTATAACATAAGTACATTATAATACTTTTTAGCGCGTACTCAGCAATCATTTGCACTGGCACATGAAGCCCGGGTGCATAAACTCAGCGCACTCGTTCATGCACTTGGAACTTCACGTAACAGTGCGTATAAATTACAGAGTGCACTCTACATCGTGCTATAACCTACACTAAATTGTCGGGCCAAATGTCACGTCTGTTTCTTTGCCTGTTTTTTGGATATTTTCTAGGTTTTTGATCCCTTTGCTGACTTGCATTTGGTCTCGCATACAATTGGCGCAGACTTTGCGCAAGACTCACTCGCCCATATTTTTTCAAAAGTAACGTCAGGGTATGCCAGCTGACATTTTAATTTCGATTGCTCTAAACATCTATCCATACATTTCTTATACTCCGATGTCGTGGACACTGACGCCATCAACAGCAGACCAACGAAAAGAACCACGGCGATCATCTCCGTGCTAAAACAGAAACACAGTTGCATCAAAACATTTAAAACATAGCAATATAATTTAGAATAAGAAAGACTTAAACTGGGATTTGTGTGCAAAGAAAAATGAAGAAAAAATAGTAAGTTAATATTAAATTTAAAAAAAAAACGAAAAAATGCTAAAAAATAGAGGCGACGCAGTTGTTGTTCCGCTTTTCCAAGCTGACAATCTGTACTGAAGAAAAATGTTCTACATGTTTGCGAAGATTTCTCACGTACAATTTTTTCCATGTTTTTTTCACAAAGAGATCTGAAAATCAGCGAAGTACAACTTTTTCAAAATCAAAACACAGCAAAATACCTACCATTTCAATGCAGTGGTCATTTCGAAAAAATAAGTTGTTTTGATCAATAGTACCAAGATTTGGCTTAAAAAAGTATACTTAAACTTAAACTTAAAACTAGAAAAAGCATGCCCCTAAACTTGCTCAAAATTGGCGTGTGAACTTAAACTTAAACTTAAACAAACTTCAAAGTGTCAACTTAAACTTTAAGGTTTTTGAAAATTAGACTTTAACTTGAATTATACTTAAATGTCAATCACTGGTTTTTCCTTTAGACTCATATTTTTTGGCTAATTGTCTTGTCTGGCATATCTTCTTAAGCAGGATTTTTGTGCGAGACCTCATCACAAAGACAAAAATCCATAATTAACATTAGATAGCATAAGTAGTTTAAATTAAACAAAATCAATTTCTAAATAGTGCACATGTGCGCTCACCCAAACACTGAACCATGGACAATAGAAAGTTTTATTTGGCTAAAAACTAAACTGTGCGCCGGTAAATGTGTGTAGCAGAAGACGATTCTGACAATTTCTTTCTTAAATTCTGCCTGTACATGGTCTAAATGAGCACATGTCTTTATGTCCAAATTTCTTTTGCCAGCTGTAGAGTGCCACCACAAAAAATATCTTTCGAAATTTATCGAAATATTCTTTGTGAAATCATATATCTTAGAAATAGACTGGTATAACGTATCAAAAATTAAACGTAAAAAAATAAAATGAATGTTCAAACCAATAGGTTCTATCATGACTATCTAAAAATCCTGTAATTAATTTTTCCAACCAAACTTCAACGTCTTGATTCAGTTGACTGCACTAAAAATATAAATGCACATCTGGCAAAATGTTGAAAGCTAAAATAAAAAGTATAATGCTTTAATGTACAAGACTTTGTTTTTTTTGTTCAGCTCGAACGATTCTGTTCTTGGAAAAGTGTACCGTGGATTTGCGAGCCCATTTACAAAACTCTTTGTCAAATTTTTCAGCTGTATGTAACATTTTCGAGCAAGTGCAAACCATAAAGTAAGATGCTTGGTAAGTGAGGATTGTAAGGTCGGAGTGTCAATATTCCAGCAAAAACATTAAACGCGACCACTATTTGCGGACAAAAAATTTTAATTTCTGATTTCTGCCCACATTTTCTCCTGAGTAGCTCCGACGTATGTATTTCAGACAACAAAAAATGCTTGAAATAGAAAAAATCTAACGATCAGGAAATCTCAAAATATTCTCATGTACATCTTATCCGAGAATCGAACCTCGGATCTATTGCTCCTGAAGCTAGCATCGTACCACTCGACCACTTGTCCGCACGATTCAACCATTAACAAATTCGGTTATCAGCATGCGATGTGGCATGACATTATAAGAACGTCAAGCATGTTTTAGCAAAATAGGGTCTCAACTGATCGGACTAGACAGCTAATGAAGTAGGTATTAAATATGGGTTATACCGATACAGACAGCGGTAGCTATGCATGTATAGTACGTATATATATGCAAATGAGATGTTAAGGCGAGAAAAAGAGGGGGTGAGACAGTCACTTCAAGTTGTTCTGGTGTAGCGTGCGGCTGAAGTTTTTTACATTCGCTCCGAAAACTAATGCGCACAGTCATCGTTATCTCCGCTTTCTTGCTCGGGTTTACAACCTCACCTGATTATCGCGCACCCAAACTTAAGCGCGAACTATGTCAAATGGGGCGCACGACAACAGACACCGATCCCGCTCGAGGGTCAGATCAGCGTCACCGCATAATCAACCCAGAGAGACCAGGGAATCTTCCGAGGCTAGTCACATCCAGGAAAAAGGTATAGTGTCGCGGTATTAAAGAGGTATTAGCATGAAGTTTTCATGCCTAGGTTGGTTTTAGCATGAAGTTTCAAGCCTAGGTTGGTTTATCCTACTATCAAAAGAAAAAAAACAAGTAGTGATCAGTCCGATAATGCTCAAGGCAACGCCAAACTTCAGTGATGCCACCCCCACCAAAAAAAGCGCATTATAAGAAGTTGAAGTATTATTAACCAGTTCGTTCTTCTGGGCTAGTCGCCCAACTCATAGCCATTACTCTAATGATTTCAGACCCTTTCGACCCTAGCTCGTTCGCGGCCGAACTCCAGTAATACATGCAAGCAGAACTCGACGCGATGCGGGAACAAATGGTTTCCAAACCCAGGACAGAAGCGGCCCACAAATTCCGGTTCAAGGGCAACGAAAAACAGCACCATTTCAACAACGAAGTGTTGGACCGGCTCCAGGCAGTCAGGACGCACCTCAAAAGAACCGGGGACGACGGAGGCAAAAAGCAGCTGGACAGAATCATTGCCCTGGTTCAATCCAGACAGAAGAGAATACGCTGGGCCGATTCGTCACCGGCCGGATGGGACTTGGTCAATGTGCTGGACCGCAAAGAAGAACTCGGCGTTAGCGAAAAAGAAGCACGAAAAGTGGCAAAAGCCGAGCAGTTACGGGTTGCAACCAAGGGCGGGTCTAGCTTCAGAGGGGAAGGCCGTCCCTACAGTTACCGATTCCCACGACCTCAGGGCTACAGGGGGGAACTACCCTCAGGGTCAGGCAATTTCCGCCAATCTGGTATCCCGGTTTCCCAATACCACACCCAGGGTTTCGCCTCTCAGACTAATTCGCAGGAGTTCGACTCAAATTTGGGAGGTGTCCCGCTTCAAAGCTTCCCAGTCCAGTTCAGGGGGTTCCTCAACAGGGGGGGACGTGGCTCAGGACCATCCAGAGACAGTTGCTTCGCATGCGGAAGACAGGGGCACTGGCGAAGCAGTTGTCCATACGTGGCCACTACCTCCTCAGCCGGGCAACCAAATCCTAACTAAGCGGAAAATTTTGGAAGGCCGTACGTTCGAAACTTCACAGGCGGTAAAACATAGTTTAAAACGGCATTTTCAGTTTTGGAAAGATTTCGGCTGCAACAGCTATGTTTTAGAAGTGATAAAAAACGGTTATATATTACCCCTACTTTCAAACCCAAACCCAGCAAAAATTCCCAACAACTCATTGGCCATACGACATTCAAGTTTTGTGTCTCAAGAAATTAAAAACTTGCTCAGGAGGGGAATTTATACGCAGTGTCCAAACCTCCAGAGATAGTCAACCCCCTGTCAGTAATCGAACAGCCTACAAAATGTAGATTAGTTCTGGACTTAACGTACGTGAATCGATATGTATATAAGCAAAAATTCAAAATCGAAGGTCTAAACGAGGCGCTTACTTAGAACCCGAATCTTATTTATCTTATATGTTCAAGTTCGATTTAAAATCCGGATATCATCATATAGACATTTCAGATACATGGACATATGTAGGTTTTTGTTGGACAGAAAATAGCATAACATCCTACTACGTATTCACAGTGCTACCATTCGGATTAAACTCAGCGCCTTACATTTTCACAAAAGTTTTGAGACCAATACTGAAATTTTGGCGCAGTCAAGGTATTAAAATTATTTTGTATTTAGACAACGGATTGGGGGTATCGAGTAGCCATGATGAAGCACAAACCGTGGCCAGGACCGTGCGGACAGATTTACGGATGGCCGGCTGGATCGAAAATACGGTAAAGTCCGAGTGGGATCCGAAAAAAAGACTGCGGTGGCTCGGAGTCGAAGTAGACACGCAAGCTTTTCAGCTGAAAATTCCAGATTGTAAGGTTCAAAAAGCGCTATTATTAATTGCTAACACGGCTAAAAAACCAAGTGTAAGCGCCCGAGAGATAGCAAAAATTGCCGGGGGCATTATTTCGATGACACCAGCAATTGGGGCAGTCACGAGGCTAATAACTAGAGCTTTTTACAAATTTATAGACGAGTGTCGCACATGGGATAATAAAATGGTAATGCCCGAAGAGGTAAAATGGGAACTAAAAATTTGGGGGGACAATTTAGACAAAATGAATGGAAAATCTATTCAGGGTTGGAATCAAACGGAGCTATTGGTCCATTCAGACGCGAGCAGCGTCGGAGCAGGTGCAGTTGTACAAATTGCCGGCACGAGTATAGTCTGCAATAAACAATGATCGCTAGAGCAAAAGTCTAAAAGCTCGGCCTGGCGAGAGGCAAAAATTATAAAATACGCCGTCGAATCGCTAGGAGATAGGTTTTTGCGGAGGAAAATCATAAAGTGGTTTACAGATAACCAGAGCATTATAAGCATTATGTCGAACGGGAGTCGCAAAGTGGAATTACAAGATATAGCTATGTCGGTATACGCATTGTGCATAAAGTTTTCAATCAGGCTAGAGTTGGAGGGGGTCCCTAGAAACGCCAATCGCGTCGCCGACGCAGTTAGTAAGATAATAGATTGGATTGGGATAACTGGAGCGTCTGCATGGATTGGTTTCGGTTCCTGTCCAAAAAGTCCGACCCTTATACCTTTGACCGATTCGCTAGCTCGGACAATACAAAAACTCAAAAGTTTAATTCAAGATTCTGGTGTCCGGGCTCAGCAGGGCCCGACGCTTTTTCTTTTTCCTGGTCCGGTGAAAACAATTGGTTAGTCCCGCCAATACACCTAATCTCCAGAGTACTCGCCCATTTCGCAAACTCGAAAACAAAGGGCACTCTGATAACACCTGACTGGCCTTCAGCACTTTTGGCCGCTTCTTTTTCTATCGGGAAAATTCATACACATGGTCACTGAAGTAGTAAAAATAAAAAATTCAGATTTCGTACAGGCCGGAGACCAACAGCAATCCGGTTTCAGTAAAGACTGGAATTTTTCCTGGTTAGCTATCTACATGGATTCCACTTCTTTGTAGTTCACAGTGCTGTCTCGTTAAGCGGTATAACCTTAGTTATTTTCGGTTTCAAAAAATAAATATGGGTTATACCAATACAGACAGCAGGTAGCTATGTATGTATAGTACGTATATATATGCAAATGAGATGCTAAGGCGAGAAAAAAGAGGGGGTGAGACAGTCACTTCAAGTTGTTCTGGTGTAGCGTGCGGCTGAAGTTTAAAAAAACAGAATTGCAGAAAAAATTGAGAATTGAGAACGCAGTTTTAGCAAGAGCCGAATGGCAGCAACAAGTATTCTAAATTTGAAACCGAATAGTAAATACACAGCCGAATGGCGACAAAGGATATTCAGGCCGAATGGGAAAAATTGAAGAAGTCATAAATTCACGAAGTAACGAAAATTAAGGAATTATTAAGAAATTGCAGCACCGTATCCTTTTATTTGAAACAAAAATTTATTATTACAGGGATCTACGACCGTATCGGGGAGCAGTTCGACCAGTGCCCCACTGAAATCAGCAAAGAACTTATCACCTGTACCCTAGAATCATTGGCGTCAAACACGCGGAAGTCCTATTTCGGCGCTATTGGGCGGTGGTTACGTTCGATCAATAGCCTGACTCGATCATTCCCAGCGACATTAACGGCGGCTTGCTATTTGGCCCAAATGAGACTAAACGGTCAATCGCCGGAGGTCTTGAAAAACGGAAAGGCGGCTATCCGGTGGCTCCACGTCCCCACGGGCCATCCCGACCCTACTGACTGTTATGCGGTCCGAGCCGTGATCTCGGCCACTCGACGGCAACCAAAGCGGATCCGCAATAAAAAACAGCCTCTCCCATCCAGCGCCGTCCGAAAAATACTAGACGCCTTCGCTAGACCCACAGCTACTCTGTACGACCTGAGAACAGCAATTTTAGTAACGCTAGGGTACCACGGGTTCTTTCGGTTCAATGAACTTGCAAAAATTACGGGTGAGCACTTAAAATTGGGAAACGACAGGGTCACTATTTTTGTGCCCGATTCAAAAACCGACCAAGAAAACCAGAGTGATCAAGTAGTCATAGCCAAAACAGAAGGTCTCTATTGCCCCGTCAACCTTTTGGCCAGATATATGTCTGCGGCTGACATTCTACGCACACCCCAACTCCCAATTCTTCAACGTCACAATACGTCACAAAAACGCCGACACTTTTCTCACTGATCGCCCTTTAATTTATACTAGGGCACGCGAATTATTCCGAGAAGCCTTAACCCTAGTCGGCTGCGCTGTGGATCGGTAAGAGCAGCTTAAGAGCGGGGGGCGCAACGGCCGCCGCCCAAGCCGGGGTACCATATCGGTTGTTTAAAAGGCACGGGATGTGGGTATCCGACACCGCCAAAAATGGATATGTCGTCGATTCGTTGCAAAATAGACTGACTGTGACTCAAAAAATCAAGCTATAGGGCAGAATAGCCTAACTAGTCCTTGTTTGTTGCAAAAAAAATATAGTTAACTGTTTAATTCATTATACTATTAAGTTTGTTAATTTAGTTTGTTAGTGCTGTCAGTATATTTTTTCGTTTCTGTTTTCTCCGTCGAAACAGTATTATTTTGTTCGTTCGTATAATGTCTCGTATTGCCGAATATAGTTTGTGTTATCGTATTTTGTTTTCTCTTGCATAAAGTTTGCCGCCGCTCTACATACAACAGTAAACGGCTTTCACATCACACACACACTGTGCTGTCTCGTTAAGCGGTATAACTTTAGTTATTTTCGGTTTCAGAAAATAACTCCAAAAATGTGAACTAATGCTACATTTTAGTAACAGTTATTATTATATTGCTTCAGTTTATTTCTGTACTAAGCAGGCTGACCTTTTGACCTGCGAAGAGATGCGAAAAACACTATTTGTGACCGGAAAATATTCTCGATGCCGCGAATAAAAGGCTTTTGCCTTCGCGAAAATTGACCCGCTAGTTATGGCCGGGACTGTACCTATAGGTGTACAAATTTAAAAAAATTTGAATATAGTATTTCCAGAGGGGGCCGCGTAAAAACAAAATTTTTACCCTACCCAGATTCCGTTCTACCAAACTGTGTGGATCGTCTAATAAATTGTGAAGAAACAAGCTTTGTTTTCGGCAAAAGTATTCAGTAAGGCCCGGTTCACACAGACTTACTTTTTACTTTTTCCCTTTTACTTTATACTTTTTACTTTTGACTTTATACTTTTTACTTTTGCAAACCTGTTCACACAGGCTTACTTTTAACTTAAGGAATATCGCATTCAATTGGTTGTCTTTGGCGCACATGTCTGTCAAAATGCAAATCTAACCAATAATAATGAAGCTCAATAGGCGGAGCTTCTCTCAGAGCATTTTGATTGGCTAGATTGCAAAAGTAAAAAATAAAAAGTAGAACGCGTTTCTACTTTTACTTTTGGCCAAAAGTAAAAAGTGAAAAGTAAAAAGTACGTTCTGTATGAACCGAAATTTTTACTTTTGGCCCAAAAGTAAAAAGTAAAAAGTAAAAAGTACGTCTGTGTGAACCGGGCCTAAGTATCAAGCATATATTTTTAAGTAACATTGGCCAGAGGCCATCGTAGATCTGTTGGGCCAGCTAAAGATTTATTCCTAACTTGCATATTGTCCATGAAATGCCTCTCCTTTTACATCCATGGAAACTGCAAAATCTCAGCCCTCAACTTTCTGCAGTCGGAACTTGAAAGGTTCCGACTAAGAACTAAGTAAAGATTAATTCGTGAACTTCATGTTTGTTTATGCATAACTGCGAACTTATCTTGCAGTTCTATTACAAATAAGTTGTGCCAGTTTAGAAGCACGCAGTATTATCGTCGATTTCTAATATATCATCATTATTATTTGACGTGCACCATCAGAACTAAGTAGTCGAGCGGTTAGTTTATTTGCCTGGTGACCGTGAGCTGACATCGTCGATTCCTAGTAACTCAATTTTTGTCAGACTTGTTTTTTTTCAATAACCTTCTCAAGAACAATGAAGTACCAAACCAACTTACTGATTATAACAGGCATTTTAGTTGTGACAGACGCAAAGCTACGGTAAAAGACGAGTAAAACACACTACGCACATTCGCACTTTAACGCTAGCACTGCGATAACATATCAAAATCTAAATTAACAAGCAAATAGTGGGTTGATTAGTGAATTCGTGGCCATGAAGTCTATTTTCATGTATAACATAGTTAAAAAGACAAAACATGGATCTAAATGTCTGTGTGAAACTGTGTGAGATAGTGAGCCAAATTAAAACTACAGTATCAATGTGAGACTACATATTATGTGAACTTTCTGAGACCAAAAATTGCAAACTGACTTTGTAGTCAAATATGCAAATGAAGTGTGTACTACCTGGAAAACATTGTGCGTACGTTTTTATTACAACATACAGTGCCACTGCCGAACAGACGCTTTTTACACAACACCGACGTTCACCGATACACGCACAATCGCATCGATCAGAACATACACAAACGCACACACAAATCCTTTCAAAATACACGTTATTATCCGACAGACTCATTCTAAAGAAGCCTGCTGCGCTATGGAAAAACAGCGAGCGGGTTTGTTTGAGCAGGGGTGGACGCGGGTCGTAGATACCCGCGGGTACCCGCGGGTTGGGTTGAGTTGGGTTGGAAATTTTTAGCCATGGGTTGACCCGCGGGTACCCACTTCAGGCTGCGCGGGTCGAAAAATTTTTTTCTGACCCACGAAACTTGAACCTGAAGAAATTGTCGACAAGGGTCCCCCCTTGGTATTTATAGCCCGGCCAAAAAATTTTCGGATACGTCTTCAACTGACAAAATTTGGTCTGAAATTTTAAAAAATTCTTAAATTTTTTTTCTGGGGGCTGCCGCCCCCAGACTTTTGCAAACTCTGTGGCTTACTATTTCTTTTATTAACTTTCATGAAAGCTTATACATGCATGTCTACTAGAATACATTATGCTGTATTTACTTGTGTAATATAATGTCTGATATGAAGTTCCCACCTTTTGTTTTTATTTTACCTGTCGGAAAATTTTTCCTGTTGGGCCACAGCCCAACAGGTCTTTAATTTTGATTCTGGTATCTTTAACACTGTTCTAGTGTTAAAGTGTTTATGTGCGGAGTGTTTTTTACACGTCTTCTATCTTATATGTGCATCTGTCACACTAAAATGCCTTGTAGCTTCCCTGTGTTGTTGAGATCGGGGCTATTGTTGAGAAGTAATTCGAAATGCAAAAAACTGCCAAAAAGTGATCAACTTACTGAATACTTTTGCCGTAGATTGGGCTTGTTTGATTACGTCTCCAGTTGACCAAATTTGTCTGAAAATTCAAAAAACCTCTTTTTTCTGACGGCTGCCTGCCGCCGCTTTAGACCCCCGCAACAATTAGTTTATTTAATTTAAATGACCAAATTTACATTTTGTTATGTAAGCCACTTCGCCAATAAGTGTACACATTATTGGATTATGGGGGCTGAGGCGCTCAGACCGCGCAATAGTAAGTTTAATCAAGTGAGCAAAACAGTGGACAAAGTGCGACCCCCTTTTCAAAATCCTGGCTACACGCTTGTGTATAATGTACGTTCTGGTTATAGAGTGGTGGGTCTAAGTGGGTCGCGGGTCGGGTTTTACGGCGCGGGCTGGGTCGCGGGTTACCCAAGAGTGTCGAGCCGCGGGTTGGGTTGGGTCGCGGGTCGAAAATTTCGACCCGCGTCCAACCCTGTGTTCAAGTGAAAATGCTTTGGTATAAATTCTCAATTTTGACGTTAAATTTCAAAGATTTTAGTTAAATACCTCTTTTGTATCTGTGGCTGAATCGAAGCAACCTTCATTAAAAGGTGATGTTTGCAGCGGTCAGTGCCATTGCCTGGTAAAGCGAAGGTTGGGTGTTTGACTCCCGTCCAGCAATTACCTATGTATATGTCTCAGTTTCGCGACTCTTTTAATAATTTCGCTGAAATGCAGTATTGTTGTATCACTAGGGCTACCCCCTACTCGTGGTGGACTTTTCCGCAGCAAGAGAATGTCGAAATTAGTCTAAAAACGCGTTTAAATGAATCTATTCACACGTCACAGTTCGTCATGTTACGTATTTTACGTATTTTCTAAATTGGCGGTATTCGCGCATGAGAATTCCCTGTTGTAAATGAGAATTAGGGCCTATGAGACTCGGGGGCTGTGGTGTAGTGGTTAGCATGCCTGACTTCGAAGCAGGTGGCCCGGGTTCGATTCCCGGCGCCTCCATCTCTTTCATTCTTTCTAAATTGGGGCATCCTCTTTCTATTCAACAGTATAACTTTCTCAACTTAAAGTATAAGTATAAAAACGTTATGTAACACTTTTCATTCAGTCGATAACTTCTTGTCTTGTATTCATACAGCCTTTGTCAGAAATGAGTTCTACTCGCACTCGCAAACGCGAATTATTCTCAAACAGCCCTTGTGTGTGCAACTACGAGTGAGACTTTAATTTTTTGACCTGATGATGAACGTTAAGCTTGGTAATGTTGAAATACACTGCCTTACTACACTAAATACGCTGCCTAAACTTCCCACTATAGCTGCTGATGTCCCATGCTAAAGCTAGCGCAATTTTGGATCATGAAGTGAAGATCACTCGCACACGTGAATTTAGGCACAGTATTTCTATTTTCTACCATTCAAGACTGCGCCTGCATTTTTTGAAATGTAAATATCCACCAATATAGCGTATTGCGTACGCAGCGTAACTCGCTTCACCTTGTCAGCATATGTATAACGCATTGACCACTTTGACAAATGTTTTATGTATTTCCAAAGCTTTATTCGAAATTATTATTCGAATAATCCGAAATATTTCGTTTCTACATTTTGATTTTGATTTCAGCAAGCTAAAGCTGACGAACAATTTGTAACAGCAACCATTGAAAGGGAGTGCTTTCGCATCAGAAGGAGAACACAAGTTCAAACTTTTGGGCTTACTTTTAATTAATGAATGAACTGATTTATTATGCTTACAACTGAACTCAGCTAAAGGGTTGACGAAACTGAAGATAAGCTTAATAAACCGTAATAAACTCAATAACTACTGAAAATTTATTAGTTGTCCGAGGAGTGTTGTTGGTTTGCACTTTTGACAATTTTCTTTTTGTTTTTTCAATTTTTTTTGGGTTTGCCAAAGTACATAGGTCAGCTCTAAGAGAAAGGGGTTATGCTTATGGGTGCGGGGGTTTCACGTGTGTCGTACCTCTGCATTTTTCCCATTTATTTCGTCTGAAAGGACAAGTTTACCTAGATAAGTGTCGGGTTGGGAGGACTAATCTATCCAAAGGGAGCACGTTTATCAGGATAATAGTGTCCAGATGGACAGATTTCAGGGAATTACTTTTAGCTCTGAAGTCTCTGAATTTGAAGAGGCTCGCTCGATCAAGTACATGTAGTATTGGTTCTAAAATAACTGCACCAATGACGTAATCAGTAGTTACATTATGTAAGTCTTTTGTGTATGTATTATGAGTCTTTTGTTTAGGTATGCTCATTCTTGTGTTGGCTTCATGTGCAGTTTGGCTAAGCAAATTTTTGATAAGGTTTGCGGAGCTGCATAAACTGTTAACGGTCTGATATTGTCTAGATTTTTATATCATTTTTGTGCTAATATAATGCTTGTTTGTGTTAAAAGAAGTTTTGCGGAGCTGCATAAATTTTTTTATTTTTTTATTAGTTATTTCTTAATTTTTATAGTTATTTTTTAACGTTATTTTTTAGTTTAAATTCGTGGCGAAATATGGTAACGAATAGGGTAACATGGCTAGTGCAACCGGGGTATCATGGAATGGTGGGGTAATATGGCATATTGTGTTCTTTTATACTGTAGGCATGCCGGTGATGTATTTTAGAACTATGAATGTTTTTTCGTATTTTTAGTAAATGTATTTTAGCTATTTTGTGTAATTAACTGGCAACACCAAGATGTAAAAAATATAATGTAATTTGCTCAGATTTGGTTCAAATTCGCACATAAAGTACTAAAGTACCCGCCGCGAGGGCGTACTACAAACACAGAAAAACAAAAGTGCTGCGAAATGTTTTAGGTCTACATCAGTGGAGATGGGGTGAGGGGTTGAGAGGGGGAGGGTGGATATTAACTTATGTACATCTAAGGATACTTGTATGTATGTACAATAATTGCAAGTTGACAGACTTTAACTTTATACTTTTAGAGCTTTGACTTTTTACCTTAGCATTTGAATGCTTTTGGCATCGAAGGCGTTTGAATCAGTTTCAAACTTTTTCACGTTATACTTTTCATGCCAAAAATTTAGCTGTTTTGAAAGTGGATTGTTTACTCATTGCATTGTTTTAAAAATTTTAAAGTATTTCTACGCTTTTACGCTTTGTAATTTATTTTATAATCAGGACGGCTGGCCGAAAATTCCGGCCGGTCACAAACACTAGTTCTGTTGCCTAGGTTTACGGCATAAACGGATTTAAGCCCACAGACTCTTCACTAGTACAAGGTACCGTAGAAAAAACCGTACCTGTTGGCCCGCCCTGTGGTCCGCCCTGTAAAAAGCGCAATATAGAAAGAAAAGTGGCACTGTTTCAGCTGGAGCTCGAGAAACTGCTCTATTACTCTACGCAAACCGCCTTCCCTGCTGGAACAAAAAGCAGCCGCCTTCTGTGTTATTAGTTTTGAAGGTTTGAAGCCAGCGAAACTCTAGCAGTTCGGCAAAAACACTTAACAACAACAAGCACATAAAATTGAGTTAGAAAAGGCAAAAAACGACCAGTATAGAGACGGCAACTCACTATTCTTATCGCAATAAGGTACCCACGAAATCCTATACCTAAAAACTTCAGGCACATTTCATGAACAAAACTCCGTGGCGGTCGTTTTTCCCAGACTCAGCAGCACGCCCGAATTCAAAAATCTCACCCAACGACTGAACACAGCTATTAGCTGCAGCTCACTGTGAAAAGAAGGACTGGTCTTTGGCCGAAAAAGCAGAATTAAATGCTGCCTGCCTGGGACTCCACTCATTTAGCGCCAGGGGCGCAACAGTAGCAATCAATGCAGGAGTTTCTCAGGACCTGATACGGCGAAAGGGGCGGTGGAAGTCAATAACCGCCTACACTATATTTAGGAGTCAGACGAGCGCAGAATGAAAGTTACTGAATCCCTGTAACCATGAAATCACCTACGTCAACAGAAAAAAACAATAAACAAACAATCCAACCTGTATATGTTATGTACTAATGAACGTATTCTAGTGAGTGCAGTTCTGTGTAAGTTAGTGTCGACTGAGTGAAGCGACAGAGACACTAATATGAAGTATATTTACCTAGTGTCTGTCACAAAAAACGCATTTTTAGTGGTATTATGGTTTTAGTGGTAATGAAAAGTTATTATGTTGGTATATGCTGAAAACACAGCTGAAAACAATTGTGAAACTACTATGATTTTGACTTGAAATATTTTTTCCATGTGCAGGTGTATTGAACTAAAGCATTGTCTTTGAAGAGTTATTGAAATGTTCCATATATACATAAGTATGCTTTTATTATAGTTTCCTTTTTCTTCAAATTTTATAACGAAGCTTATTGTCTGTTCAAATGTCACGTCCGTTTCTTTTCCTGTTTTTTGGATATTTTATAGGTTTTCGATCCATATGCTTTCTCGCATTTGGCATTTGGCATCACATAAAACATGCGCCGTCTGTATGCAAAGTGATTCTTTAGCAACGTCAGGGTGTGGCTGCATACATTTTAACTTCCATCGGTTAAAACATCGATGGATACATTTTGTATATTCCGATGTCGTGGACACTGAAGGCATCAGCAGCAGAATAACGAAAAAAACCACGATGATCATTTTCGTGCTAAAACAAACACCTACCTATTGTTGCATCCAAACAGTGCATCAACACAATCAAAACAAACAATAAAATTTACATTTATATTTAAATGTCAATTTCTGAGCTTCTTCTTCCGCCGAAATATTTTGGCTAAACTTAAATTATACTTAAATGTCAATGACTGGCTTTTCCTTATCTTCCTATCAATTACTCTTGATAGTACCAACTCAATTGACTGATATAATGATTTTTTTAGAAAATTTAGAATTCAATCATTTAAGGTGGTAGTGTCGCCAAAGCAGTTTTGCTCATTGGTTGCATAGCTTTTTACTTTGAAACAGTACGTGCACAGAGAAACTAGTAAAATGCTATATGGTGTCAAATAATTACTGCCAGACACTATGTAGACTACCAATATGTACCAATATTTTGAACCAGTCACCATTTGTAAGCCAGACATCAAACAACAGAGACATAAAAGTTCAAAAAATCAAGCCAGATATCAGATTGGCCAGCTTGTGAAGTATATACATATAATGTTTTGACGCACATTTTTTTGCCACAAATAAGAAAAATATAAATTGAATATAAATGTTTTTCTTTTGATTTTAAAATAAGCGTATAAATTTTTCATAATTTATCATTATTGCTGTAAGTACTTCACAGTTTACGCACAGTTTCACCGTTCAAACAGGTATTACTCCGCAACCACTCGAGCATTTTGCACTAAATTTTGTGTGCATAAACTGGAGCATAATATGTGCTTTTAGTCTGTAAAAAATTTAAACAAAAAGTTTTATAATTACGACGAAATTATTGAACGTAGGTTAGGTTTTTAAAACGTCATTTTTCCGACTTTGCGACTTCACTGCTAACTGTATGCTGCATCAATTTTGCTGAAACTTGGCGAAAATATTTGCTTTAACACATATTTTTAGGATATATGAAGAACAGTGCCTTGTCTTTCAGTGAAAAAGTTTTACAGTCACGCAAAATCGACTGCTTTAGCGACACTACCCCCTTAATCAAGATTCAGTTTGTAGTTTAATAAAAGATGTAGTTTAAACAAAATCAGTTTCTAAACTGTGCACATGTGCGCTCACTGAACACTAAACCCATAAACAATAGAAAGTTTTATTTGGCTAAAAAATACATTGTGCGCCGGTAAAATGTGTGTAGCAAAGAACGATTCTGACATAATTTGTTTCCCATATTCTGCCTCTAGATGGTCTAAACGAGCACATGTCCCCATTTTCAGATCTATTTTGACAGATGTAAAATAACACCACAAAAAATATCTTTTGAAATTTATCGAAACTGATCTTTGTGAAATCATATATTTCAGAAATAGACTGGTATAACAGTACCAAAGCTTAATCAATATTCAAACCAATAGGTTCTGCCAGCACTATCTTAAAATCCTGTAAGTTTTTTGCCACCAAACTTCAACGTCTTGATTCAGTTGACT
>JASANF010000033.1:0-28369 GCA_030248245.1 Trissonchulus sp. WLG1_4
ACCCTAAAAGACTTTAAAGCACCATTGTGACCGGAGCATTGTTCCGGGTCTACGGCTAACTAGAACAGGGTAAAAGAGTCATACACTTCCCTATTGTCAACTCTTGGGCACAGTCAACCTTGGGGCACCTTTGATCTGACTTTTTTGCTTTTTTAGAGGGATACAGATTTTAGAATAGCTACATTCTGGTAACTTGCTATTCCTAGTTACGCGGCGGCCTCAGCCGCCGCTTATATGGTTCACATACGCAACGTAGAAACTGTAGAGGACATGATAAATGGGAACCATTCCGGGACGCGACGATGGAGTCAAACTGTATAGACTCTGTTTTCCAAGACAGCATGAAGGTTACAAAAACAAAAACTTTTTTAAGAGCCAAACATTTGTCAGAAAGCTTCAGTGTGCATCAAAAATACATTTTGAGTACATTGGCCATAAGTAATTAAACCTGTTAACCAACTCATTTTTAAAGAAAATTTTCAACCAAGTTTTAAGTTGAATTTTCAACCATTCACAGGTCAAAATGTCACGTAAAAATTTTATCACTGAGCTTTCATGGTTGAGTACAAAATTAAAATGTACATATGTTTCACTTTTACTCACAATAACGTTCAAGCCTTGCAAGATGTCGAGACCTAAATTCAGACCTTTAAGAATCAAGATCTCGAAACCACACACCATAAATGCTTTTGGCTTAGGGCCTTTTCATAAATTAATATCAGCTGAATTATATTACTAAATTAACTTCATAACTCAGCATAGGATTCCGAAAAAATTTGATAGGATATAGATATTCTTAGAAGTTCGTTCTAAAAAGTTTTATAAGACGCTGAGGCTATGCATAGCTTAAATATATCTTTACCTTACTAGTATCAGACGTCATCTAATATCCGATCGGTGCCGGAAGTTTGCGCCCCGCCGTGATTTACTCTCAAGGCTGTTAAGTGCTCACACACAACGTTTTCTTTATAAGCTGGAATGAACTAAAGACGAACACGGTTTGACTGTGTTATATTCTGGTAAACCAAGTGCCTTTACGGGATTAAACGGACTGGACTTATCTGAGTCCGAGGTTTTAGAATGGCAAATCTGGTTAAACGGACAAAACGAGTTAAAATAAATCAGCGGCTTAATTTTAGTCTGACCCTATTCCAAAACTACCAATGGACTAGACGGATTTAACATACACGCTTTCGCGTGCATAGTTAAGCCCGTCTAGTCTGATTAAAAATCAGCGCGCTAAAAGTCAAGTCCGTTTAATCCGAAGGTTTCGGAATGGCATTTTTCAGAATAATTTTTAAACAGTTTAGTCCAATTATAATTAACCCTTTAATCCGGTTAAGAGGCCCCAAGAGTACATTAATACTGTCTCGCTCGAATAGAGCACTCTTAGCAGTAATAAATACGTTAGGTTAGCATTTCAAAATCAAGTCAAAAATCAACAGAAATCATTAATGTATATTTCCATATCATTTATGTCACAAACCACACGTAATTATTCAGTTTCAATTTTTACAATACAAAAGAATATGTAGTATGTATCCGTTACACCAAAATATTGCACCATTATTGAAAATATTGCATTTTGTCATCATACTTCAAAAATTACTTTTTTATCCGCACACAGTTGGAGTTTTCAAATTAGAACAGTGACCAGTAATGTAATATCAGAATGTCTGGCTTCTTTAGACTTCTCGAATGTCTTTTAGACTCCATGTTATCCATAAGTCGCATGTTTGGCGCATATTTTTATGTGAAACATGGATAATTTTTGCTTCAGTCCATTACATAAACTCAGTCTCTCCATAATGCGTCCTAGAGTTTTCCCTAATCAATCATATGCACTTTGTAGCTTGCTCAGCCAAGCGAAACATAGTTTCTTATAATTCTTAAATCATTATTGCATTGCATGTACCAACTTGCAAATATATTAACAGGGGGGGACACAGACTCATGAGTATAATCCAACGTTCAATTCAAAAGTAAAATTTGGTCGTCGATTCCTGCTTATTTTTTTTGTATATTTATTTTATTTGTAGGACTTTTACGATGAAATTTTCTGCTTGTTATGTACATACCATAGCGCTGTAGTATCTTTTAAGCCCGGCTCATACTTGTCCTCAGGAGCGTAGGCAGGGGCAAGGCCAATTTTTGGTCAGCTATTGTGAGGCATTTACTGAATTATTTCTTCTATTTGTTTGCACACTAACTAGACTGGACGCATGGTTTCTTTGTGGAAAAATAAATGTACTATTTGGCCATGTTGGATTTGCTTACGGACAAAACGATGGGGGCAAGGACGAGTATGAGCCAGGCTGCAGTATCTTTTTCAATAAAAAATCCACAAAAACGCAAACACAAACACAACATATTTTACACACATTTTCCCCTCTGTGTACTCCTACTCCATTTCTTTCCCCCTCCGTTCAGTGCACTGCATTTAGCCACACTCTCAGCCTGAGAGAGCTCTAAGGCTACCCAATCAGTCCACCCTCAATTTGACGTCATTAGTCGGCGTCTCCTGTGCTTTGCCACGGGCTTGTGAGTGTCTGCCCGAGACAGCACAAATATACTATAGCCATTCTCATATGCTGAGACACTATTATGTACTCTTGCTTGTCCTCCATAGCATTCAGCTACATATAGTACTCTTGATGTCAGATGATTTGGCTCTTCTCAACAGAGTGGGACGTTGTCATGCATAGTTCGTAGATAAAGCTAGTGAAGACCTATCCTAAGTTTTTCAGTTTTATTAGTTTTTTATTGTGTTTAGTAGTTGATCGGGGATCAGCAAAAGGGGGGGAGGGTCGCACCTCTAAATTAATCTCAATAGGGGCGCAGAGAATATGGTTTTTCGTCAAAAATGCTTATTTTTTCGATTCATATTTAGGTAGGATATATCTAACCCCCTATGATTTTGTACTTTTATGTGATCTTGATACATATATACTCTGCATAGCATGTTTTATTCACATATTCCTACAACACTTCTCAGAGCCCATACATTTTAGCAACACAAGAGACAAATTTGTCAATATTTCTCAGTTCTCACTCCCAGCTTAGACTGTTCACTCACACACGTGCACGACTGAACTTTTAGAGGTGAATATTTGTTGGTGGGTCACATTATATATTAATGGATGTCTGTATCCTGAAACATTAACATGATAGATTTCGTGCTGTGTCTCTTGTGTTGGGCTTGTCTTTTTCTATTCGTAAATACGTTTTTGAGGTCGTAGAATTTTCAATTCGATAGATGTACTGTGACAATCGTCCTCACACGTGCAAAGCTTCAATTAAAATGACGGAAACTGGATTTGGATCTGTTTTACTTTGGTATTTGTTGTCTTCGAGGTCAAAAAATTTTGTTTTTTTTCAAAAAGTCTTCCCTTCTTTTTTCATAAATTCATAGACATCTTAATATAATCCTTTCAACGTAATGTGTGGGTGTCAAGATAGTCTACAATAACTGAGACACTAATTGACGTCCTTTACAGTAATCTGTTTTAATGCAATGCTTTTTTCCATCACAATAAAAACCGACGTCATGTTTTATCTCCAGCTATTGTTCCATAAAAGGATAAAAGGAACGTGTCATTCGAGACTCCTTGATTTGATTGATGCGTTGGTCGCAGCACCCTTTTAGCCCCTAGGTATTCCTCTAGTCTTTTTGTAAATAGATAGTAGCATAACCTCCGTAAATATTTCAAGAGTAGTTTTTGAAAGCATTCCCACTCCCACTGTTGTTATGATAATGTCTTCATTTTTCTCTCTTCACAAACTGGCTACGTACTATCTCCTGCCATGAGAGCTCTAACTCACACACTTTTCAGTAGCAAAGTAGCGCGCATAACTTAGGGGGTTTGCCTGAATGCCTGAAAAGCTGTGCCTAGGCCTGGCCAAGCCCTCCGTGCCAACGATGGATAAGTTTCAGAGGGTGTGCCTAGGCTAGCCTCAGTTCAGTGTCTGTGTGTACGTGATAACTGTAGACCAAGTGTGCGTGTGTGTATGTGTGTGTATGTATGTATGTATGTGTGCGTGTGTGTATGTGTGGTAAACTAACCTAACCTCCCTTGTGTGTGCGTGTGTGTGCGTGTATTAGTGTGCGTGTGTGGTGACTGTATTGACGGGAAGCGGGTCCAGGATTCTACTTTGCCTGCCGCCTAGCCTGCTAGCCTAACTTCTCTGCCCTTCGCAACTCCCCACGTTCTGGTTCACTGAAGCCCTTCTACTCCAATTTCTATTTTCCTTTTTTCTCCTTCTAAACTTCTCCTCTTAGTATTTTTGTTGTGAGTGATTGGTTGGATTTTAGGAACGGCCGGCCGGGCTGCAATCAATTAGTGACAAAATTAAAATTCTTCTCTGTACCAGTCCTGAGCCTTAACCTAGGTTCTGGCTGGCAACTCACTGCTTAGTGGTCTGTGTGTTCTAGTGTGGTTCTGAAAATACGATAAAAGCGTTTGGGGTGCATTAATCAGCACCGTTTACCATCACTGGCGGTCCCAGACTTCGATTTCGGGGGGGGCGGAGGTCTGAAGAAATTTTTTGACTTTTTATAATAGTGTTTTTCGGCTACACGTTAATTTTTTATAGCCGCAGTTATATCGAGGGCAATGAATTGAGTCTGTTTGCAGTAAAAACCAGTGGTGTACCCAGGAAAAAATGGAGAATTTTTCAAATTTTAGGTTCAATTCGGTCAACTGGAGACGTATCAGAAATTTTTTTTCCGACAGGAAAATAAAACACATGACGGGAACGTCACATCAGACAGAAGACACAACTAAATGCAGCATAATGTACTCGTGTAGACATGCAAATGCAGCATAATGTACTCATGTATATATACATGTATAGGCTTTGATAAAAGAAAATATATAACTACGAATAGTAAGCCACAGAGTTGCAGGGGTCTGGGGGCGGGAGCCCCCAGGAAAAAAATTTGGGGAAATTTTTGATTTTTAGGCCAAATTTGGTCAATTGGGGACGCATTAGAAAAATTTTCCGGCCGGACCATAAAAACCAAAGGGGGGACCCTTGTTTAAAATTTCAGTCGGGAGAAATTTCGGGGGGGGGGCGGCCGCCCCCCCCGCCCCCCCCCCCCCGGGGACCGCCCCTTTATATATATATATATATATATATATATATATATATATATATACGTAAGTTCATTCCTGTGAACTGCTTCCGATTTCAGCTAAAAACTACGCGTCTGTAGTATTGATAACCAAACTAGTCCGTAATCCATTGTATAAACCTGCCTAGTCTTGCTGCCGAGTTTAGTTAGAGCACCGTAATTACAGACACAGTCATAAAGCTATATTTAATTTGCATAATTGCTTTGGCATCCCGGCGCTATGATTATGGACCGCGAAGTCCTTGTGGCGCTGCTATCCTGAAGCCCTCTAGTCGTCCTCCCTCTCTCCATTAATTTTCGTCGCAGCAACAATTACATGGCATCTGTAATTTGCCTCCGAGTGAATTTGGCTTCCCCAGTTACTAAGTTACAACCAAGAGTACATAACAGTGTCTCACTCTTCTTCTATATTTGCAAGCATAGTAGATACTGTGCTGCATTTTCTTGTCACTGTGTATGTCACTTCTATGTTGGTTCTGTTAATAAATTCCATATGAATTACAAAACCCGCATAGGTGATGAAATTGGACTGCTCAGCTTATTTTCTTATGAAAAGTTTAGTGTATTAAATGTAAGACACTCTGACGCGTCAAATTGAAATTTTGACACCGTTTTAATCCCAGAAACTTTTACGTCTTAAGTCTTTAGGTTTCTGAGCGCAGTATCTTGTGCCCGATTCATACTTGTCCTTGACCTTGTCTCTGTCGTTTTGTCCCTAAGCATTTTAAGGAAAACAGCATTGCTAAATATGCCAAATTTTTTCATGACGATAGTTACATATACAGACAATTAGCTCAATTGCATTTATCATTTTTTCACAGCAGCTGACCGAAATTCGTCTTTGTCTTCCTGTTCCTGTGTCCCTTAGCACAAGCACGAACCGGACCTGCTTTTCGAGGTTTTATCCGGTGTCAAATTGAGATCAGCCAATGCTTCTTCTGAGCCAGTTAACATTGAATTTTCAAGGGCATTTAATTAAATGTTTGCAACAGTAGTTCACGTTTTTCATATCTCCGAGTGCTTTAACCGGGTCTACCTTGTATACCCGGGCCTAAGATTGATTGTTTCTTTTCGAATAATCTTAATTTTGAGGAAAATTTTCTAAGTTTGCGTGCTAAGGTTGTGAATGTTTCTGATTTGTTTGCTCTTAATTTTCCTGTATTGCGGAAAAATTTGACCTATAAATCTTATTTCGTGAGCTTGAATGCGTACTTTTACCTGTTTAAGCGTAGACAATCTTCTTTTGCGTGACCTAGAATAACACCATTAGAAATTTAATAATGCTCTAACTTAATCTTGAAGTTTCATTAGGTTCGCATTTATATTCGATGATTCAGTAGACTTTTTTAACTTATTTGATTAGACCCAACTTAACAACTTGTCAGAACGATTTTTGCATGAATTTAACATATATTTATATAAATTTAAGACTTTATAGACCCTTAGACACAAGTCCGAAATATCAAACATTAACCGAGGTTTTATTTCAGTATAATAAAGTGGATATTGTACGGAGATTGAAATTATGCAGTGCATAAATTGCTACATTTTTTGACTCGTTTCATGTTTCTTTCCTTCATCACAACGTTTCTTTTTTTCCTTTTTTTATTTTTTTAAATATTTCAAAACCATTTGGATTTGAAAGGTTCCGTACATTGCTACCCCATATTTTTGTCCAGAAAACTGGAAAAACAAGAGTATGTACATTTATCAGGATAATTTCACCATAAAAATTTATTTCTTAACAACTCATGAATTTCAGGTATAAATACACAAAACCCATTAACATACCTGTGTTAGATCAGTAGCCTTTGTCATGTGGCTATCGTACGGACAAGAGCCCATAATGGGCAGTACTTACGAACAAATGACTAATGTCTAAAAAGAATAATTTATCTGTCTATATGTGTTCATTAGAAAAATTCACGAGGCCGTTGTTGTATTATATAAAATGCAATAGAAGACTCGTGGTTTGCTGACATATAGACTTTTTTACAATTCAACAGACATGAGTTTGCGCTGAACTCTAATTAAATCGATTTAGCTAAATCGCAGTTTAGCCTCCATTTTCAACTAAATCTTTATTGGTGCGCGCTCCCAGCCAGTTGAAATAGATGGAGCCTGAGCTAAATCGATTTAAGCTAATTTAAGCTAAACATATTTGATGTAGTCCATTAAGTACGATTGAATCTTAACTCTTGGTTAAAGTTCCTCTAAGCTCCAAGCTAGCACGCTTTTTCCTACGATGCATTAGGTCTACTTGTAACCGATCCTTGCTGATCATCCTCACCATCAACTAATCATGTGATAATACACACTAGCGTCACAACATGGTTTTGCAACTCAAGAAGAAAGAGCTAAATCTGTGCATTATCATGTGCTCGACCATCACCAATAAATAGCTCGTAATATGGAATGTTTGTGTTTCAGGATGACTCCGGCTCCTCGATGGGCCGTCGTAAACTGCCAAGCGTGCCTCAGGAAGCCAGTCCGTATCATGCAGCCTCAGAGGAGAATCTCATGTATCGTCGTAGCGGCACAGCGCTCACCCCAGGGGGCGCCACAGGGGTCGCTGCCGTCGACGATAAGCACCACTTCCGCTCCAAATCAGATGCTGCCCTACATCGGCCCGAATTCTACTATCCTCTGTACGGAACGGATGCCAGCCGGTTGCCTCCCCGGGAAGCCGCGCGACTGGACACTTTGTACGCTCGTTCTCCCGGGGGCGCCACAGCCACAGCGCTCAGCGCCGCGCCAGAACTGCAGCTGTACAGCGGACTCCACTGGGAGCGGGGTGGCGCGCCGCTTAGTCCCTTTGCAGCGCTCCGGGCCGGGAAGCCATCCCCCGCAACAGGGTCGATGGTTTCGCCGGCGCTCAGCGCTCCAGGAGGCACGGCCCCAATGGACGCGGTGCCCTTGGCAATTTTACGCGGTGGGAAAATGCCCATCACGTTGGCCAGAGTCTTGCTCAAACAAGAACTCAAGGAAGCCTTGGCCCGAAAGCGCAAAGAACTGGAAGCGACCGAAATTGAAGCCAATCATCGGGAGTATAATGTGCAGCAAATGCTGACCAACCGACGCATTTACGGCGTTGAATGGCAACGACTTCAGGAAGACTCCCTAGAGCCTGTAATCAAATGTTCCCTTCCCCCTGAACTGCTTGCAGATGTACGTAATATTAGGCGGCCCCATGGCCTGGTCTCCCCTGCACGCACTGTTTCTGTGGGCACTCAAAAATTTGCACCGGTCGAGGTTGCCTCCTCAGTGCCAACGGCAACCGGCCGCTTGCTGAAACCGGTCCTGCAACCGCCGGCTGTTTCCGCTCAAATAGCTTACTCTGGCTCCCCGGCGGATGTCACTTATATTTCATCCAGTCAACCGGTTCGTCGCCGGCTCCCCGGTGATCCGCTGCCTGATCGCTCAAACCGGTATCGGGAAATCGGTATTTCTGCGGAACCAATGTCAGACTTCACCCGCGCACCGGTTTCTACCCATACCAGCTCATATACCACTTCTGTGAGCTTGCATAGACCAAAAGCCTATCGTGATGCAGACACTCAGACCACGCCGCCAAATTTGGTGCCCCAGCTTGAGCGCTACTTTCAGACACCTCGGTTGACTGAAGAGTTGCGTTATAGCGCAGCATTTGCACCGCCTTCAACGTACCGTATTCCGCCGCCAAACTATGCAAATCATAGCGAACAACCGCCCACAACTAGTAGTTATAGCTCCTATACCATACCTGATCATAGGACTTTCTATAGCACCAGAGGCCCACCTTCAAAATCTGTCGGTACCACAACTCATGACTTGGCTAATGAAACTGTGATTTACCGCAAAAAGAAACCATCGAAATCAAAACGATACCAATCATATTTTTCAGACGAAGATGATCCAGCTTCTCGAGAAATCAGAAAATCAAGAATGCGCGAAGAAATTGAAAAACGACGACGCCATCTGTCCTCTTTGAATGATCTAACAACCGGCGAAGATTATTCTAACGGTGAAACTTATGGAGGCAGCTATGTGCCACACTACGGTTCATTGCCACGGCATTTAGAACGAACGGGGGGCTACAGTATGGATACCACCACCAGCGGTCACTACACCAGTTACAGCGAGCCCAGTCATGATCGATCTTTCAGGCGATCACACCACCAACGTGATCAGTTCGGTGAGTCATCGAGATCGAGTCGACACCGTCGAGCGTATTCGGTTAGCCCTCCAACGCAAAGACGCGAATTCACTACTCCAGGGCTGGGTGATCCGTATTTGGGTGAATTGTCAAGATCATTGGTTTATTCTGGACATGGTCGAACAGCACTAGGCCCTGGTCGTGACTATTACAGTGATAAACTTCGACCGACACCCTATACCAGTAACTGGCTAAACAGCGGTCGAGAGGCTTGGGCTCGTGGTTTGGGCAGTTATTATGGTGGGTTTGGACCAGATTTGAGTCGATCACTGCCCTCGCTTCATGATTCTGGCTGTGGCAGCGATGGGTATCATTCTTTGCCTCGATATTTGCCTGAACGAAGAATGATGGGAGATCTGGATCGTTTCTCGAGCCTCCCCAGCTCCTACAGACATCGTTCCTCCTCGCTTCCCCGTCGATGGCCCAGCGCTGGTTATTTGACTGGTACTACCCCCGGTATTAGTGAGCATAACTACTTAGCCAGTAGTCTCCCCTACCTGAGCTACACTACCCCAGCCAACTACCCTCCTGACCCCAGAACCCGGTACCCCCAGCCTCCCACAGATGGTAGCATGCTTTCACACTATGCCAACTATTTGAACAATCAGTACGCTTTTGGCGGGGGCCCTAGACCCTCTGGTTATATGGACTCTTATATGGGACACTCAGGAACAAGACTTCCCACCTACCCCCCACACGAAGCGGCCTCTTATCCCCCTGCACCCCCTTTTGACCCGTATGCTAGTCGCCTGTTTAGTTTCGATGATTACGCCACCCCTGGTCAGTCCTTCTACCGCCCACGCGCGGATCTCGCCAGTCGACCTGACCTTCTAGGCCGACCGGATTTGACCTTTGACCCCCGACTCTATGGTGCTGCCTGGTCTCAGTCACTACCACGCTCTTATAAGACTTCCACGGGCGCGGCCTACATGGACCCGCTATTTTTCCAGGGGGCGCCCTATAACGCTGCCGATCCTTTTCTATCCCATGGATACTCGAATCGACCTCGAGGTGCTGATTTATTCTATGGCAAACCCAACAACCCTCACAACTACCCCGCTTATAACCCGGGACAGGGTTACGGAGCCCCCTCCAATTATCAGGGGCCCTCGGCCCCCCAATATCAGGGAACCTCGGGGAGCTCCTATCCTGGGTCATCCCGTCAACAGAGCACCAGCCACCACAACATTACAGGTAGTGCTAATTTGTGATCTGATTTAATTAATTAATTAATTAATTACTATTAGCTTTATTACTACTAATTGCCTGTTTGCCTGCTACTTCAACACTGCCCGATTTTATTGTTATTAGTTACGTTCGGTTCTTAGCGTGCGTTTTTACTAATTCTTTACTATTAATTACTAATTACTACTAACTATTTACGTGTATATTTGGATTAATTCATTAATAATTGTTACTCTTTCTCTATCAATTCACATCTTTCGGTTGACGTTCAATTGCATGAATGCGTTATTATTTAACTCACGAAATCATTATTTTGCGTGGTGACGTTCGTTACTCTATTAATTAACTATTTATTAATCAATTGGAATTTCTATTTTTTCAACGTAAATAAGAAATCGTGTACAATACTCTCTGAACAAATATTTTATATTTGGACGCATTATTAACGAATTTACGAAATTTTGTACCGTATAATTTCACAGCAGATTAAGCGGGCTGTTTTTAATGTTTGTTGGAACAGTGACGGGAACCCAATTTTATAAACAATATGTTGGAATTCATTAGCATTACTGATGTAGTACAGAATGCGGTAAATATAGCTTTGGGTTCACGCAACGCTGTCGCTAGAATGTTTTGCGACAGGTTGCCATATGTCACAAAATGTGGTACTTGAAATCTCCTCATATTATGGACACAGTGAAGCTAAAATTATTGTTGTTTTGCGTTATTTAAATCCGATTTGGCAAATCGACGTCATCTGACGTTATTTATAACCAACTGACATTTGAATTGTCGAAAAAATGGTAAAGACAGTAAACGGAAAGTCAGCGCATTTTCCGTGTTATTTCAGTAATGCTAATCAATAGTCATTCCTTGTTGCTGAATTCGGTGGATTCTATTAAAATCAGAATTCAGCTGTGAGGGTCGTTTTGTAATTCAAAATGAATTAACGAAATTTCATCAAAATGCATGAAGTTATGAGCTTTAGCTTTCATTAAGCCAATTTTTTATTAAAATCGGGAAAAAATTACTCCCATTGGAGTGTTTCGCATTTCGCGTTACGGTTCTAATTTCGGATTACATTTTCCACTCCGAAAAAAGGGGTTATGTTGTAGCAGTTAAATAGCTGCTGCTACATAACCATAATTAACATACCGCTACTAATCGATGTGCTAATCGATATCGATGTCGGCAAACTTAAGACCAGTCCGCTTAATCTGTTTGGCTGTGCCATTGTTTTCTGTATGCAAGGCAGGATTTATAAATAAGTAAAATCAGATTTCAAGTGAAGCCTGAATGAAAGTTTACAAGATTTACGCCCTTATGGGCGATTTATACATACAGCCGTATGTTCGTTTAGACGGCAAAATTACAAACTGATCACGACACAAATTGATATTATTATATTATTATTATTAGTGGCATGTTATTTTTTCATTATTTTGTAGGCGGAACGGACATTACGGGTGTAAGTATGAATCGACTCGTAGACTATTTTTTTGCTCACACGCACGGAACGACTTTCGAACAATTAATTAGGCTTTGTATATTAGCGACAAGTACACTAGCCAGCTAGATTTTACACCATTTAATTCAATAGAATAATCAGTGTATTGCTTTATCAAAATAGTATAATAATTTAGCGTAATGTAACATAATTTGCAGCACAATGAACGTAGGCAAAAGTAAAACAGTCTGCAACATAGTCAAGTAATGTAATGCCTAAGTTGCTAGTTTGGCAATAATGCATAATTCAGGTTAAACCGAGTCACCATTAGTAAAAAATGCCTTTTTACATACTTGTATACATTAGTAAAAAATGGCGATAGTAACCATAGTAGTAAACGATCGAATTTGCACCGAACATTGGCGCTCCGAACTTGCTCCGAACTTACTCCGAACTGAGCTAGAATATAAACAGCAAATCAGATTTAGCGTTTCAAAAACGTTACCGTTCCTTCAAATTTTTGAATTACATATTTTGCCGCCAAAATGTCTCAGGTGCGGGAAGCGGCTGCGATTGCTGTTATTAGTGTGTTGGGTGGCGATTCGCACCCGAACGGAAACGCGGTCGACGCTGTTGGGCGCAACTTTGGTTCTGCGTCGTCAAAAAAGGGTTGCTACAATAATTTGGTTTAAGAACTCCGCCTGGAAAACCCGTTGAGTTGCCACAGATGCCTTCGGATAAACGACGTGACATTTTGACTGTTGTGTAAAATAACTTGTCTGGAAATCGAAAAGTTAAAAGTTCAGTTAGAATAGTTTTGTGCGATTCATGTGGAGCAATCGATTCTTAGAAAAAAAACTATGAAACTAACTAACTAAATTCAGTCAGTAACTTACCCGTATAATTTCCCCCAAGTTGCTTCGCCAAAGCATCAAAAGCCCTTGGCGCGAGTGCTGACACAAAAACACTAATGCTGACTGCACAGAAACCACATGCAGCAACGGCGACTACTAGCGTGGGAAAAATTTTTCTAAGCAATCTGATTGGCTGCTGAAACCTAGGTCTGATGCAAGTTCGATGCAAGTTCGGCGGAGCATCGAACCTTCGAGGCAGGTTCGGAGCAAGTTCGGAGATGGTCCGGAGTAGGTTCGGAATGCTTTTACACGATGCTCCAAATTTGCTCCAGACTAGGTTCGGTGCAAGTTCGGAGCAAATTCGGTCGTGTAAATTGGCCTTAATTCCCACCATAATCAAAAAGTATATACACCATAATCCCAAAAAAAGTATATACTGGTTTGCCCAACTGTTTGTCTAAATACATACCTTCCGGACATAAAAAGGTTAACAGTAATGACGTCGTTATAGCTTAAAATGAAATATATTTAGAACCAAATCATTACTTTAGAATTTCTAGTGTCTTTATAAACAGGATTTAGTGTTGAATCCTGTTTGTTGAATCAAATGCTATGAAAAATGTCTACACCGAAAATAAGCTCATGCTGTGCACACAGCTAGAGTGTTTTACTCCATTTTGAGTTTTATTTAACTAGTCGAGTGTTTTACTCCAAGCATTTGAGTTTTTATTCAATAACTATTTAACTAGTCGGTTTCTGTTTCATGAATTATTGATATGAATCGAAACCAATACAGTCCGCTAAGCTCAGGCGATCTACAAGCATAATGAAGAGGGTAATCGACTTTAGACTATGCAGTTTGGATTAGGCAAGGCTAGGTTAATAATTCTAAGTAGTTTACATCAGACGAATTCTTAAAAACTAAATTAGAGCCAAAAAATTTTATCGAAATCCAAGCACACCAAGCAGTCAAGTCAAAATAAAAAACAAGTAGAGCAAAGCGTCCTTTTATGCAGGTTGTGTTGTATGTACGGAATATTTAATTGGGATAGAACGGTCTGATAGACTAAGACACTAATCTATAGTCTGTATTTATCGACACGGAACTTAGGTGTTTATAGATGGGACATATTTCTTCGTGGCAAAAAATTGAGATAACGAGAAACAGCCATACACAAACTATTTGTAAATGTGACTAATGTTTTCGCAATTTCCAAGCTTTTCGGAACCCTAATTTGTGACAAAATCATTGACTGACTCAGTGGAAAGGTTTCATAACGTTTCATGCAATCAGAGAAAAAGTTTGGTTTTGGTTTTTAGCCTTCTGTTGTTTGAAATATATAGCTTAGATTTTTGTATTTTTTATGTTACACAATTGTTTAGATTGATGTATATTTTTTCGTTTTTTTTGCTGGTAGCGTCTTTGAATGCAGATTTAGAACTTGTTTTTGTGTAGTTTTTTTGTTTTTTTAGAAGCTCTGTTTTGTACTTTTTTTAAAAAATTTAAACAGTACTAAACATATAAAAGTTTATAAAGTTTATATAACTTTTTGTAACAATTTTATTTTTTTAGATATCAACAGCCTTTTTTCCACCAATGATATGAAATCTCGTTTTGGCAATGTCGCGTCAAAAAACGTGAAAGATCCCAGGGTAAGAGATAAGCTGTATCGAAAAGGAATCATTGATCAATTCATTTCTTATACAGCAATATCCACCCGACCTTCAAAACCCAGTTTTTGTTAAAAAAATTGAGCAACTGTAGAAATAGTTTCCAAGATGTTGTGCAATAACTATGCTGTGAGTGATTAACAATCATTTAAGGTCGTCAATTTTTAGAATCTAAACCGAAAACTTCAATTTCGATGTTTTGATTTGTTATAAAATGTTATGCTAAGAGAAGCTACCCATCGGTTCACAATTCAGTAAGGCAACGTATATCAGTAGGCACAGTAGTCGTGACAGTGGAATTTTGAACCAGAAAACCAGAAAATGCTTTGACATTTTTTTGGCTTAGTCTAATAAAATTGTAGTCTCTTTACCCATAGTTTACAGATTTGTCTGAAGAAATTGCGATTCTGAAACTACCTTGTTTGAGCAAAATAGCCGAACTAAGTCATAGTAATTTCCTTTTTATCATAATTTAACATGAACATATGTAATTTCATCGTTTTCAGAATAACCAGCTGAAAGTCTCGACGTCATCTTCAGCCAAATATGGAGGACCCGTAAAGCGAATCTTGTTAAGCAGAGATCCGAAAGAGAGAAACACAAAGGGTAATATATAAATAATAATTAATGAGCCGTTTCACCATTTTCTGAGCTTTGACTTGTTACTGTTGCACGAGAATAAAACTGAGAAGAAGACTGCTATTATAGATGTATGTATCAGCTAATTGAATTAATTCTTATTATTTATTTTATGTTTGTGGTAAACTACATACTTTCAAATCAGCCTACATACGTTATTTTACTCTATTTCAATGCTTTCAATATGATAAATTCTTAATCATATAGTTCTAGTTTATAGTTCTCCAGTGTAAAAACTTGTTAGCAGTCTGTGCTCCATATTTATTATCATTTTGTTGTTTTGTTTCAGGTGGTGGTTTCGGCATGAAAATAGTCGGTGGCAAGGTTATTCCTGGGACGAACGGGGAGCTGGGTGCCTTCGTGTCTGCCATCTACCCAGGAGGGGCCGTAGACCTGTTGGGCGAGGTGCACGAGGGTGATCAGATTTTGGAATGGAATGGGACCCCCCTGAACGGAAAAACCTACGAAGAAGTTCAGCAGGTCATCGGCAGATCTGACGGGGAAATCGAGATTGTGGTCAAGAGGTAATTTGCTTGTGAATATGTAACTTTTCTTTGCACATGACAAAGTTACATTATATACAGTATAAGTTACATACATTACATATGAGTTACGTACAAAAAAAGTGAAGAAGTTTCACGATCTCAAAATGTTGATCTCACAATTGTCTTCAATAAGGCTGTATGTAACGCAGAAGTCGAACACGTTGTTGCCAAATTTATGTATCATAGAATTCTCTTTTATGCCTTTATTCGAACGAATGGTTTAATACTTATATAGTTCAAACTAAAGTCCGGTTCACACTTGCCCTCGTATTTGTCGGTTGTCTCTATGTGACGTCCAGAAATTTGGTCTGTCAAATGTGAAAAGTCGTTGCATGAAAAAAGTTTCGCTCCAGTTCAATTCGTATGCAAAAACTTATTCGTATGCAATTCTTCACAGCCGGTGGCCGAATTTTCAATTCTTCACAGCTGGTGGCCGAATTTTGTCCTTGTCTTGTCCCTGTGTCCTTAAGAACAGGTATGAACCAGGGCCTTAAACACACTTTCTAAATCCAGGTCTCTACCGGTTCGCACACAGCTCAAAACCAGGCGCCTTATCCAGGAATTGGATTTAACGGATTAGATTTAAAATAATTTTGCTTATAACACAGCACTAAATTAAAATAGCCGGCTGAACTTTTGCCACATAAGGCTTTAATGGATATTCTTACAGCCTGCCAAATCTCATTTAATTTAGGTTTTCCTGAGGGTGTGTTATTGACGAAATAAAGTTAAATCTAATCCGATAAATCCAATTTTGGATAAGACCCCAGGACACGCCATTTCAATTAGCCCAATATAGGCATGTTACAGCTCTCAATTCTAGCACCGCTGGCGGCAGTCGCAAATCGGGCCCGGGACAGGCAGGCGCTAGTGGCGGTCGAAGCGCGGCCTCTCTGTGGACTCTGGGGAGCAAATCGGCCACGGGGGAACTGACGGATCGAGGCTATGAGAGCGGGGCGGAGGGGAATGGGGGTCTGTCGGAGGGATACCAAACCGATACCGGTGCGAGCAGTTTTCTCAGCAGTATCACTGAATAATACTGTCTCACTGTGTTGTGGCTTACTGTACTTCTACTATTTACAATGTTTTGGTGGTATTGTATTTTTTATGTTTATATTGGTTCTTTATTATATTTTAAAAATGAATTGTAAATTAGTGTTTTAAAAGCACTATTTTTTCCGTTTTCATGACTATTTGCAAATTAGTTTAGTTTTTCCATTTTGAACTTTTATATAGATAATAGGTTATATACAAAATTTTCGATTTTTTTAGAAGTTTGATTTTGCACAAACATTAGTTTACAAATCTATGCACGTAATGCAGTTAGAAATTTTAGGATAGCGCAAAGCCCGTATCTTGACAAAAAAGATCTACAACTGAATCACAACATTTTGTTAGTTCGTCGCTACCAAGATTACGTATCATTGATTTTATTATATATATATATATATATATATATATATATATATATATATATATATATATATATATATATATATATATATATATATATATATATATATATATATATATATATATATATATGTATATATATATATATACATATATTTTTTTGTGTCTTATTTATGTTCACGCAGGTGCACTTTCTTTCTTTACTACAGCTTCATTAGCCAGCTTGTTAAAATACAATGTTTTCCACTATGTCCGTTTGCTTCGCGTTAAGTCAAACGTCACTGATACGTCTTTACACGTTTAGACCGCAATCTACGTTCCATTTTTAAATTGTCCGCTGGAGTTTTGTTCCACTTTTTCTTGTGTGTTCAAACAACAAAAAATGTTTTGAGTATGTTTTCTGGTCTAACGATCAGATGCCGATGTACCTATACTATGTACACATGATTCAGTCTGGGTGCGGCTTATCCCAAATTACTTGAAATTGGGAGGATCTTTTCACAAAAACGCAAAAAGCGCAAATTTAATTTGTAAATTATGTAATCTTCGAAGTTTTTGCAAACTTCTGTTTTTTTTAGGCTTTTTGCCCCTTTTTGAAGGATTTTACAGGGATCAGGATTAATTTTCAGTTTTAGGGCATATTTGTGGAACAGTAGTGAAGTTATTCTGAGCCTAGTCTCGGAATATCTATTTTTGGGGAATACTTGCACCCCCAACACCCCCTCTCGGAATACACTCATGTGCACCCGCGGATGTCATGCACATGCAGTTTCTAGCAACTAAAGTTCACATTACACTATTTGTAATGTTTTAATTTCTTCCACAAAGCTGAAATCAGACAACTTATGTAGCGTCTTGGGGTTTTAATTAACCCGCTGATAATTTCTTTATCTTTTTCTTCATTTCAGGATTGTCTTAATTTTTTTATTCTCGCCAGTAATTTCGCTTACCTGCTACACCGTCGCTCCAAACTATTAGTTTGTTATGGCCAATTTGTTTACCTAAACAGAGAAATCAATGTTATTTTACAGTTAAGGTTAGTTATCGGATAGAATTAGTTAAAAGATAAATTTGGTCTTAACTGTTTTCTCGCAAATTAAAACTTCCTTGATCGAGTAAGGAAATTGGCCCTTAGCGCTAATGTAACTATTGTATTTTCAAATTGAAAGTTGACTTATTGTAGCTTGTTGTCACAGCATTCAGTGTCTAATTAATCACTGAGTAGTTTTCGTGCTTTTTGTTCTGCCGCACTTTTTCGGCGATTTGTTTATTGGCTGTTGAAAACACTGACAGACACGCACTAATATTTTCGAGTCCCACTGATAAACTAAATGCTAACTTTGATTATAGTTCGCGATACTTTTTCCGTAAAACATTAGATATTGCTGAGTATAAAGTTGACACGTACTTGGTTTTGTGAACAATCACCTAAAATACAAGCTTTGCAAAACCCTGTTTATAACATGACATGTACAAATTGTATTTGTGCTGATTTTGTCTTCGTTATTTTTTACTGCACTGTAATTTGACATAACATTGTCTAGTCTATATTTTAACTCTTTGTAGTTGTTGCCTCTTGGAGTGTTCGTCAAAGTACAACTATAATATTATTAATGTTAATGTAATAAATCCATACTTGTAACTTGTTCGTCTACAAATTATGTCGTAATGGAAATCAAAACTATAAGGAATATTTTAAAAAAATGCATGCGATTGTTTTGAACCCTGTGTGTTTTTTACCCCGTCTGCCTAGAAGCAACAACTGCGTGCATGTTCTGTATATCAGTGCTGTGAACACAATATACTGCATATTTAAATACTGGACTGTCTATACTTCAATTTAACTAATTTTTAACGAGCTGTTTTTGTTGATTAAATCAATTTAATGAAACTTTATACTTTAGTTTCCTAATGGGTGAGGTCTTATAGTCATCGAAATCGAAATCGAGAATTGACGTCGAGTCGCATGAAAAAGTAAAATTTATCTTTCAGGTATTCTTTCCCACATCGTTTTAAGATCGAACACATGTTTCGATACATGTTCTACCTCTACTATTTGGCACGCTTAGTTCGTCCGTTATTTCTTTGCTTCTTACTCTAAATTCCACCGACACTGTCAGTGGCTACATTTTTGTCGTCTGCATGCTTATTCTGGCTTTATTTTTATCCCTGCATTTTGTTCAGTTTATGTTTGACTTTTGCAGTGACAAGTGCGTGTTGATTGATAGATAGATTGACTGATTAGTGACCGTATATTGGCAGTGTGATTGACTTTAAACCACAACTTTAGCGGTTATTATAGAGTTTGCAGAGTTAGGCCCAACGTCTGTAGCAATAAAATCCCCTTTTCTGTGACCCAATTGTCAGCATCTAGATAGGAATAACGTTGATTTAAAAAAATTGGTCACTCGACTTCCATTCTTTGAGCGTGCACAATGTGGTTTATTCCGTAGTTAGCATAATAAACATAACTAGAGCAATGTTAGATTACGCAAGCAGTGGTCCCTGACTAATAGCACTCCTAATCACAACAACCTTTGCTACGACCAAATGCATGTGTTGTTTTCAAAATGCATGAGGTATAGGTATACCGTTTCGAATAAGTGTTGCCGTGCTAAGGTCGATTCGTCACAGTCATAGTAGATCTATACCCACTTTGAGCCTAGTTTAATACTTGAGCGTTTTCGTGCTTAGTAAGTCAGTGCCGAAAAAGTGCCTTGTACATTTGTGATACTTATTCTCAGAGTAGTGTTTTTTGTATAGCTCACACAAAAAAACAAAAATGAGCCTTCAACAAACCAATCAAAGAATACTAAGTCGTCTGTAGCCGCTATAAATAGAGCTCTTTGTTTACCATTTCGGGGAACGGCCACACGACTGACGTATATGAGTTCACGTAGACATGGTGTTATAAAAGTGGTCACACCTATATACTATCAAGAGCAGCACCTACTACATATATATAGCACCATTGCATTAGATCAGTATTTTGCATTTGGTTTGCTTTGATGTTAGTGGGTACTTAGTGAAGCTCGTATTGTTATATCTTTGGAAACGAGATTGCCCGTACTTTGCAGTGATACTAGATTAGTTTTATATTTTGAATGTTGCATGCTAACCTACCCTTGCTAATGCTGCATGTATTTGTGTATTTCAGAAACCCCTTATTCTGTTGGTCTGGTGAACTGTCAGCCGCGTAACCGAGTGACCAATCAGATTGAAGCTCCGCCCCCTGTGGCTCCTCATAGGCGCACCAGTGCAGATCACATGACAGGAGATGGCCACGCCTCCCCCTCTTTTAACACTACCCCTCCCTCAAAATCCCCACAAACTTCTATCCAGGTATAATTTCTCGTTACAAAAAAGCGTGAACCCTCACAAACCGCTTTCGCATTCACTTCACCACGCTTTTGTCCATTCGCTTTTTTCGCTTTTTGTTTATACTTTTTATTAAAGACAGTTAACACGAAACAAAACTACTGCGACATTATTTGGAGTTGAACTACAATTGTTAGGTCCTAACTTGCAATAAAGCAGCATGATAAAGTTTAGTTAAAACTATAAACACAGCATATATAACTACGTAGCTAAAATAATAATTTTAAGTTATTGTACCCAAATAGTTAATTAAGCTTTGGTGCACTGACGAATAACTTTGCGTCCTTGCATGCGGTAATATGCATCCTTTACATTGCATTTTCGCCAATTAATTGGTTTAGTTTTGTACTGTTTAGTTTTTTAGTGTTTTGCATGCTAAGTTAATATAATTTAGATAGGTAGTTGATAGTATGTAGGTAATTAGTGACTTTGCATAATTGTATAATTTTTTAAACGATGTACCACGAGTTTAAGTATAACTTTGACGGTTACAGTGATAATGATAATAATGAAAAACTGAAGATAAAATAACTAGCAGTTAGGTGATTAAAAAGTTATGATTAGAACATTTCAAAGACAAAAAGTAAGTCTGGAAAACAATTATTGTGCCTTGTACTATTTGTTTTGTCATTTTACCAACAACATTTGTCATCTTAAAAGCAAAAGTTGAATTTTGTTTATGACATGTATTTTTTAATTCAAAAACTGCATATAATTTTATATATTTTTCATTTTCTAAACACCATAAATATATTGAAATTAATTATTAACATTAATAAATTGACATAGATTGATTATCAATTGTGCATTGAATAAGTTCACGACTATATGGTCATTAAAGCCCGGTTCATACTTGTCCTTGTCCTTGTCGTTATCGTTTTGTCCCTAAGCGATTCCAAGGAACCTACTTGGCCAAATAAGTTAATGTTTCACATTAAGAAAGTCTGGGTCACATCCAGATCGTATGCAAAAAATCACCCGAAACGCTTGTGTAAATTTTCCATAGCAGCTGACTATTGTTCTTTTTCCTGTCCCTATGTCCTAAAGGACAAGTATGAACCGGGCTTAACGCAGCACACGCACTGTCGGCGATAGCTGGTGCTGGTCTGTCCGTGGTAAAGTGGTGATGCAGTGTATTTCAGGAGGGCTACAGTTTGGTTCAGTCCTCAGACACGTTGCAGGTTCGCGTCTGTGTTACTTGCGGCTTCATGTTTGCATGTCGCCAGCTTTGCACCAAAAAAACTCTTGGAACTTGTCAACACCAAGGGTTCCCTAAAATTCCATTCCTAAAATGGATTTAACGGATTAGATTAAAATTTGTTTTGCCAATTACTTGTTACATCGACTATGGAGCTACACAGACTTTTCCATTATAAATAGTTACAACTATCTTATACCCCACTAGTTGACACTTGATAGTTTTGCAAATCTTTCTAAACTTTAAGACTAGTTTATTAAGCAAATAAATTTCAATCTTATCAAATCCATTATGTGAATTGGCCCTGATAGAGCAGAGATTCTGAAGAAACAGTCGGATATTTTGTGGACAAAACACAGAACCGCAAAGATTCTAGAATACTAAAATGGCTTAAGGCCTATTCGCACAAGGGCGCAATTTGCTCCTCCTAGGCGCACGCCATGAAGCATGAGCGGTTGCACGAGTGGCACACACGCCCACTACCTACTGCAATTTGGCGAAATAATACACCAGGCAGTGCAATATTCTATTGATAGAATGCGCCCGCTCGTGCCATGGCGCACGCCATGCAATGCGCCAAGGCGTGCGACATGGCGTACGCGTACGCCATGCAATGCGTCCGCTCATGGGCCCTCGTGTAAATAGGCCTTTAACCTCGATAGGTACGTGCCCGAAGTCCTATGTTCATTTGTCCGTAAATAATACTAATCGATCTTGAAAAATATGTGTTTCTTCGTTACTGAGTTTGGATGTGTGAGCTGAACTATAGGATCCAAACATTTTTGCTAGAAATCACGACCGTTTTCTAACAGTTTTCTAACAGTAATCTTTTCAAATCACGCATACATAGGTATGTACCATGTTTTGGGTACGTTGGTACAATTGAGTGCCGGACCTAGCCGCTGGGGGGTGCAAACATGAGCTATAGTCTATGGTGAAGAGGGTCACAGTGCTACGTTACCGTTGTCAGGAGCGGATGTGTTAATTGCTGCTATAACGTATAACAAGGGGGTCCCTAATGAAATGAAAGCCTGTTTCGTTGCCTGCAGCCTCTTTTATGCAGGCAGTTATCGGATCGTTTTAAACAAAAAACAGTAGATCAAAAGTAAAATTGACCAATCAGCGACTAGACTACAAAATCCGGCGCTGTGAACCTGCAAGGTAGGTTGTAATATTAAAGTCTACAATAAACTCAAAGTCGACCGGGGGGGGGGGGGGGTACTACGCGAGAGGATATAAAGGCTGATCTGGGGGGGACCGGACTTTTTCTGGGGAGGAGCGTGGTCTGGTGGTTGGGGGTGGGAGCAATCCCCCCACAGTCACATTACACTTTTAAGGCCCAACAGTTTCATAATGACAGTTATGTCTTGCAATGACAGTAAGTTTGTTTTTTCGCTACTGTTCGCTTCTTGTTATGCATTTTTTTATTTAAATTTATCGACTAAAGCGGACAAACCTATCAAAAATATTTATCCAACTCTATCAAATTTCATTACCTCTCAACATACTGTTTGGTGCTGCTCCGCTACATATGGTATAATATGTATACCATATTGTGTAGCGACTTGTATGTACTTTTGATACTGTATGTTTCAGATTTCGGTAACCTTGGACAAAAGCAGTGACACCTTGTTGGTTACCATTTTCCGAGGAAAACGACTAGAAGCCCCATGGAGATCAGATAAACTGCCCAACGCTTTTGTGAAAATATATCTCTTGCCAGGAAGACGGTTAGTCTCAGATGATTGTTTGTAAACACTGAATTTCAACATTGGTATAGCATTTATCGAATCAGATGCGTCTTAAGTGTATTGAATAAATGTGAATACTGAATAGTAATTAACCAACCAATCAGATGCAAGCTTCATCCTGCAGAACAATGTATACATTGTATCAGTCTGCATGTTCGATCCAGTAGCTTCTAATACAGTCTTGTATCGTTTTGTAGTTTTCGTTGTTATTATCGTATTATGATAGAATTTATTGTAGTTGTATACGCTATTAATCACATGCATTTCCTATACCAAACATGCTTCTTATAGTTTTAGTTTAACTTTATCGTTTCAGTGCCGAAAACAAACGTCGCACCAAATACGTTGTCAGTTCGTCGAATCCAGTGTGGAATCAGACAGTGGCCTACAAAGACATCGATTTCAGCCAGCTGCCCCAGTACTACCTGGAATTCACCGTCTGGGACTACGACAAAGTGGAAGAGAACATATTCTTGGGGCAGTTGGTGTTGCCGTTGAAAGGTCCGGGTCCGGGATGTTAGTTAAATTTGAGAAATTAGAGTATTGAATTAGAAGTTGGAATTAGATTTGCTGCCTTAGATTATTGTGATGCGTTAATGATTTGCAATTGTATTGATTTTGATTTGTTTTCATCATTCTTCGTTCACTAAAGATAGTTGTTAAAAATTATTCTTGGTTGTTCTTTATTTCCATTTTTTAAAAATTATGAAATTTTGTTATTATTTGTTTATAATTTTGTTTGTTCAGACAGCAGAGTGATTTCTGGACGCTCTCGATGGTATCGGTTGGAAAAGGAATCGCCTAGACGTCAAGGCAGTCAAGTATGTAGGTTGCAACTGCAAGTTAATCAAATCCAACTAATATATGTGATATATAACAAGACAGTAAGAAATTGAAATACTAATACGTAGGAAGACTGCAGTCCGCAAAACGTGAAATTCGAAAATGATTTGAAACAAGAATTCAGCTGATTCATTAAATCGAATTCCGGATCTGAATTAAATTTGTGATATTAAGTCTATTTTGTTAAAGTTTAGATTTAGACCCAAGGGCCTGTTGCATAAAAGTCATAGGTTATAAGTTAATAGGTTCATAAGTTCATAAGTTAATAAGTCATAAGACTTATGACTTTTCGTTGCATAAAACACTTATAGTCATAGGTTAGTTTTTCATAAGTCAGCTGCAAATTTTCATAAGTCAGCTGATTTAATTCATAAGTGTGTGTTTACTGAAAACTATTTATTTATTAAGTTTTTTGTTTTTTACACTGTAAAAAATTGTTAATGCAGTTGCAGTTCCTAATTTTTGTAACTTAAATTTTGTTTGTTGGAATAATTTTTCAATTTCCATTTTTATTTTGTTAGTTTTATACATATTTTTGCAGTGAAATAAACTAATAATTTATAGTTTTTTGTAATTGTTTTTAGGTTTTAGTGGTTCAAAAAAAGCAAATCGAACACAAATTAATTAATAATTAAATTTAAAAAGTGCTCCTAAACTTAATCAAAGACAACAGAGACAAATTATTTGGTGCCTTTTCTTCTACGCTTGACCAACTGAAAATGCAAAAGTCATACAAAAGCAATAATTGGGTTGTTTGAAATTAAGTAATTGTTCCAAATTTTATGAACCATTTTGAATAAGAATTTGTATAAAAACTCATTAACGTGTTGACTAACTATTGTCCAAATTTTATGAAAAAATAGTGTTGATAACTACTAAAAAAATTGAAACAATAGGTAGTAGGGTTACCTATTGAAAAAAAGCCTAATTTCATAAGCCCTTTTTAATAGGCGTGCGTTGTCATAAGTATGTAGTATATGCAACGCGAACTTATTGAACTTATGAATTTTTACTTATGACTACACACAGCGACACTTATAACCTAGAACTTATGAACTTATTGCATTATGCAACACAAATGAAGTCATAGCTATGAACCTATTGACTTATTAACTTATGAAAAGTTTTATGCAACAGGCCCCAAGTCTGAATTTCAGTAGACTCATCTGATTTTTGCAAATCAGTTATTTTTCCATATTATTTGATTTTTTTATTATTATTTGAGGAGTCTAGACGCGAATCCAAGGCGAGTCTGTTGGAGCAATCTCACGCCAGCTCAATCTACGATGAAGTTTGCGAAGGATGAAACCCTATTTATTTTAATTTAGGCTTATTTTGGTTTTTCTCGTCTTTGTTGTGCTCTTATGTTACTCTCATTTTATTAAAAATTTTCTTGTTTTCGGATTTGGCTTTTATACTGTCAAGAAAGAAAATAAGGAAACAACAACAAAAACACAAACAGCAAAACACTAGTACAAAAAACAGACAGCATCAGCAGTGGAATGACCTAGCGGACTAAAAGTTTGACAGGGCCAATACTAATCCCATATAAGTATCTTTTTCACAATACTATTATCAAGAGTACCTATTATATATATATATATATATATATATATATATATATATATATATATATATATATATATGTGTGTGTGTGTGGTATATATATATATATATATATATATATATATATATATATATATATATATATATAACTTTTTAATTGCTTTTTTTGAAATCATAAAAGATATAGATCAAAAGAAGACACGCTGCTGCGACAATCCCCAACACCGTTGCCCATGCCCACCTTCTACGGATATATATATATATATATATATATATATATATATATATATATATAACTTTTTTAAATTAGCTTTTGTAATCAAATAAAATGATAATGAGTAAAAAAGTAAAACTCTGTTTTATCAACTAAGCTAGCTGTCTGTATAATTTAACTTGTTCGGTATACCACTAGGAATTGCAATAGTTTCCAGTAGTTTTAGCTGTTTTGATTTTTGTTGCCGTTGGTTTCAATGCCCATCAAGTTTGCGTTCTATTTCGTTTTTAACTGTTGAACAGACGTTTTCGGTTCAGCATTACAAAACCAATAATAAATTCAATTTGTTTTACATATTTTAACTGCCTTGACATTGTGCTAACCAACCACCATAACTGCGAGTCATTTTCGTTATGTATTAATTTTACATCCACTTCCCGAAGTCACGATAGGAAAGACAATTGAAACTCTTTATAGTTCTGCAGACAATTCTTGCGCTGATAACGGTTATCATTGGCGTCATATTGGAAATTGTGGTTATTGCAAAAAGTAATTAGGTATACCCTCATTTCTTACATTGACATGCTTGACTATTTGGGGTTATATACCGCTGCTTGCCGCTGATTTTGTGGGTATTCTGTGGATTTTCCTAACGCCAAAAAAACACCTGCCTTAAGCCGGCATTTTTTTGTTCTGATGATAGTAGCCAGTATATTTTCTTTTTCCTCTGGCACCATTCCCGGTACCACTTGGATGGTTGGTCACCAAATCCAGTTTGCGATTTCGTCGCATACTTGGTCCGACGAACACATTTGTCGTTGTTCAGACCTCTTTGTTTGGGCTAAATGTGATTGTGACTATCTGCGAGTGCCCTTGGATAGTGAGTTTAAAGAAAGCATAGAAGTGGGTAAATTAATATTTAAAATATGTTATTCCTCGTGTACTCCAAAAAATTGTATTTCAAGTAAAATCGGATTGTATAAATCAATAAATGACATTGTTATAACATCGTTTTACTGCGAATAGTGAAACCGTAATTGTTTAGAAAGCCAAAAAAATATGAAGTAGGTGATATATTGTAAACCTTGCAAAAAAATGAATTTTTGCAAGCGAATTAGAATTGAAAGGAAGTTGACATTTTAGGAAAATCATGCAGTCAGTTAAATGATAATTTACAGGTTGAGGTATAACATGCGCTGGTTGAATATGATAACTATGTTTGCAGTGGTTCCAGCTAATTAACAGCAGGCTGCAAATATTAATGATGACATTTTGCACCAAAATATGTCTGAAATTTATTTTAGTCAAAAATGATATAACAATGTTTTACAGTGCTTCTTTGTATCCTTTCATCTGTGCTGATGTGCAACGCATGGACTGGCTGCTGTGATGCGGACGACGGACTGATGGGAAAGCTGGTGGCAGTGATTGTTCCTAATGGCGCCAAAGCTGAAGTCAGTAACATACAGTACCGACCAGAAATTACTTGCCAACAGACTCAGGAACCGAGGTATTTATACGGTTATATGTACATTCTGACTCTAGAATCTGTACTGACACCCACACTCTCTTTCAATTCGGAATGTGTACCAAGTAATTTGTGTAGGTACTGCAGTGGTTTATGATTATATAAACATGAATCATAAACCTACATTAAACAGTAAAGCTGCACTACTAAAACAGTTAAATATAAAAAGTAAGTTCCGAGTTGTTAGTTGTCCTCTTTGTGTCAATCTAGACGTTAGCCTATGCTTGGTCCAAAGAGATAGTTAACTCTAACCTCTTGTCTTAGAAATTTTATTTTAACAACAAGTACAGACACTTGTAATGCTCAACATCAGCAGAATCCTAATTGTGTATTGACATTTTATGGTTTTCATTTTCACGTCTGAAACTTTCCTAATCATTAAATCAAAGATTGTGAATTTATCTACAAACCATTGTTGATATTGGTATTGATATATTTTGTGTTGTTACTGCCTGTGCTTTGACAGTTTTTAATTATTGTCAATTATTAGTAAACTTACTATTTTATTTTAGTGATAATCAGTTGCTACACGCCGTTTATTTTTTTGTGCTCTAGATGATGTATACCTATGAAATTTTACTCCATGTGCACTTTTTGCTATGAGCTGCACCCAACAAAATTACATATTTACATAGTTATGTATTATGATTTTAAAATAATTTATAATTCAGGCATAAATCCATACTGGGTTTTCCAAGTAGAACTGTTTCCTCCTCTTAATGTCTTTAAACTTTGAACTGCCATCATCCACTCTTATAAACTCCATTAAAAAGAAATTGTGATCACGAATAATACTTCACCATAGCAA
>JASANF010000035.1:0-67485 GCA_030248245.1 Trissonchulus sp. WLG1_4
AAGCCAATCAACTGTGCTTGAGCAACGAGCTGGATTTGATTCATACCCGAATCAAACAGGTTATAACTTTCAAACCGAGTCACAGAGTTTTCCTGTAGAACCATTTTCTAAATATCACTTGGGGACTATCGCATTTGCATGAAAACATAGTTTGAAAAATAGCGAACATGTGCTGCCAGAATCCGTGTGCACACTAAATTTTAAAATATTTTTATGAAAAACGATAAGGAGCACTATTTGGCTTTATTTTCCAACCAGCAGTTTTGTCAAGCTCAATTCTTCTGACTCAAATAAATTCTTCAAGCGAACATACGCGGACGGCCATGACTAGGCAAAAAGAAGCTTGCTTTTTCCTCTCGCCCACTCGATTTATTACTTCTATAAAGTTATTATGAGACAAATATGCTGAACACTGGAAAATAAAAGTTTTGTGCAAAAGTTTGTCCACAAAATATGTTAGTTAAAAACCCTTCATTCACATACTGTAACAAAATGTCAAATTGTAACAAAATGACACAATTTGACTGTAAACCCTTTACTTGGTGATAACGTCATTTTTCAGTAAATGCAAAAATGCCAGTTTTGAGCCTGGAATTTTACATGTTAACCCCATAAATAAGAAACTTGGCCAAAATTTTGTATCAGCTACAACTGAAACTTTGTCAGCAACACTAGCGTAGTATGCATTTTTGACAGTCAAGAATAAAGCTTCAGGAAAAACCCGAAGCAGCTCCAAATAGGAACAGCCACTTCACTTGAGCAAAGACCTGGATTTGATTCATACCTGAATCAAACGGGTTAAAACCGTGAAACTTGTCACATAATTTTTCTTCGGAAACAGCGCGACGATTTTACTTGGAGACTGTTAGAGCAATTAGATTTGTACACATAGGACATAAAGAGCTACATTTGACTAATACCCCAATCGTATGGGTTATCAACAATGCGAAATGCACACAATTAACGAATGAACAGACACAATTATCAAACACACCCATGTGCACGTACATGCGCACAATTACAGTCATCAAAGCACACACAGACGCTCACAGATCTCTCGCCAAGCTTTACGTTGCCACTTCACAGAAATTCTACAGACAGAAGCCAGCTTGCTGTGCAAGTCATACACAGGCATTATGAATTACACACACACGCACACACACCTACGATTAATTTTATCACACAGCCTTACGTTTTGTACTAGGGTCATCATAAGGACCTGTTGCGGTGTGCCGCAACAGGAAAAACCTGTTGGGCTGTGGCCCAACAGGAAAAACGTTTAAGCTGATAAGTTTGAGCTTTATCAATTTCAAGTGAGTTCAAGTTTTGTTGAGTACCTATTAATGGGAAACAATGTTAACGTTATTATATATATATGTAGTTTCAGCTTTATAGGCGCCATGTTTCTTATTTCAGAACGAAGTTCAGGATGAGGTGTCTCGAATTTGCGGCCATTGGCTTGGCGCTATTTCATGTTGCCGGTCGGTTTTCGTTTTTTCACTATTTTCACTCAAATTCTAGGGCACTCTCGCAGTTGGCAGTTTATATATCTAGAGATGGCTGGATTTCACGAAGGTGGTTTTACTAGTCAAGGTTTGACGTACATTTTCACACAATTTGCACATAATTTTATTATGAAATATGTAGGTAGGTACTGCCTAATTCATTACGAATTTCATAGGTTTGCTTAAGGGGGTAATTGCGTTTTTAGGTTTTGTTTTGAAAGCCATAGCTCAGCGTTTACAAAGTCAAATCACAAGCGTTCTTTTGTATTAAGTAGAACAATATAATGTAGGTCATTGCCATGTATTGAAATTTAACCTGTGATTTTGTTTCCAGTATATACAAACAACTAAATTAAAGTTCTTTCCAAAATATTAGAATATTTTACAAATGTAAATTTAGCTGGCCGGCCGGGCCGAAAATTCCGGCCAATCCCAAACACTAAACAGCGGCGTAAGATTAACTGTTTATGTATGTAATTTCAGTCAGTCGTCCCCAGCGCAGTACGGAGGACAAGGCCAAGTCGTACGACCAGATGATGCAGGCAGCCCAGGCCATAGTGCAGGCCCAGACGGCCCAGGAGCAAGCCATTGCCCGGGAGCTGCAGGCCTGGGAAGTTTTGCAGGCCCATATGTTCCAGGAGTCGGGAATCCTGATCAACCAGGACGGCTCAGCCAGCCAGCCAGCCCAGACGCCCCAGAAGCAGCCCGGACGCCAGCCCCAGCCTCGGGGACGCCGCAAGCGACAGGCCAAATACGCCCCAATCACTCTGCCCATGAACTACCGCCCCATGGAGCTGCCCGAGGGATTCAGTCCCCTGCTGCCCAACCACCCCACTGTCATGATGGGGGCTATGGGGTTCGAGCGGACCCAGGCGCGCTTCACTGGAATTGAGGGGGGCTTGGACTTCCCCATGTTTCGGAGACCCGGCTTCCTGTACCCCTTCGACTTGAAGGGCAACCTGGACTTTAAGAGGTCCAACCCGGGTTTCATCCTGGGAGGGGACATGGCCCCCATGAACCTGATGGGTATCAACTATCGGGCCATCTACCCATGTATGTTGGGACTCTGCGGGCCCGCGGCCGGAGCTGGCTATCCAGCCGGCAAATGATTAGCTATGGCTGTGAACGAGCATGTGTTGAAGATACTAGGCCGGGCTAGGCGAACTGAATATCAGCGACAAAACAATGAGTCCATTCTGCCGGTAAAAATGCTGAATATTCACACCACCAATAGAGTATATATAAGATCAGATTGTGGCGTGATTATTTCGTAATTTTGACGCCTGAGCGGGTGGGCGGGCTTGCGGCTGTAAGCGTGAATCGAGACTAAGCAGTCATTTTCTAAAACAGATTACCAAGTTCGGTATTCAATGATTCAGTTAGCCTAGCCAGCTTTCAGAACTACATACTTTTCGGTGCTGGTCGCTGACCAGTTTTGCCCTTTGACCCTTAGCTTAGCCCAGTTCATGGGTGTCTTCATAACCGGGAGAGAATTTCGTCAGAATAAACATATTATCGCTCCACTTTTAGCACAGGTAGTATTAGTCTGACCAAAAAAATGCTGAATCCCGCGACAAAAAGAAACACGCGATTTCATTACGAAAAGAATGAATTGCAAGCATTCAGAGCAAAAATTACACCAGCTGTTTTGTCTCAGGGTTCAGCAATTTCTGGTCAGACTTTACTCATTTCATGATTCTAAGAGAAAAAAAAGTCCCATTTAAGAAGAAGAGAACACTCTCTCCAAACCACAACCCATCCAGCCCACCCACAATCCCAGCCGCCCGGACAGACAGACAGAGGCCCAGGAGGGCCCCCCCACGCGCCCCACAGAGCAACCCCTCCCCCCGAAACGAGGAAACCACCCCCACACAGCAGAAAGAAGCCACCCCAAGAGAGCCCCTTCTTACTCTTAAATTTCACTAGTGAGTTTTAGCAATACGTTGCACAGCATGAAGAAGTTTATTTAACAAAGTACACAAATATATTATGATGCTTAGAATATACAATCTCATGTATAAATAAACCAACAGTAACAATACTGTACACGTGTTATATAAATTACGAATAAACGACTTGCCAATAAATCTGACAGGAGTCATTCTGTGCTATCTCTTAATGCAGATTAACTGGATTAGATAACTGATTAACGTACTGCAGTCTTGTTTCCAATAAATTTATTTTTAAATTATTATTTATTATATGTTACTCTTTTTCATTTTTTTGTATTTTTGCTGAATATTTCGAGGAGTATGTAGTTTCTGTGAGAGAGAGTATTAGTTAATCTAATCCAATTACTCTGAATTTAAACATGGCCATAAAAATATATCTTAATATACAGCAGTTGCCTTGATCAAACTCTTTTTGGCTAAGACAAGGTTTAGGTTCAGGCTTGAAAAACAAGTGCAGTGAACCTTGAACCAAAAATGAAGCAAGGTCACGTGACGATGCCCAAATCTGATTGGTTTAGAGCCTGCGGCTAGTACTGTTGATAAACGTTCGCCTATTACATACATAGGTAATACCATCATCGATTAACAGAATGTTTATTGATATGCTTCATCTAATCTAAAGTCTGACAAAAAATAGTTGCACCACTTGACAAATCGAAACATCTTATTTCGTTACGACAAGAATAGATTTTGACAATCAAGACTTCAAGAGTACAGCAAGTAGTCGCAGAAGTCATGCCGCTAAATTAAGTGGCGCATCTATTTTTTGTCAGACTTTAGGTAATCGATTTAGAAAACGAGACTCTATAGAAGATTACTCCTGACAATAAGAACTTTTCGTGTTTAGGCTGACTAGTGCTTATGTATTACACGGTTACGAACAAGAAATGGAAAATGAGACCACACAGGTATTTTATATGAAAACTATGGCAATATCACAGCATTAATATTATGCCTAGATCCGCTTTCCACCATGCAGAATAAATAAGAAAAACTGAATAAGGAATAAACTACTCTTTAGAATTGAAATGCCTTTATTTCCGAAATTTTACCTTGTTTATTAATTCTGTCAAGTGAGAACCTGACCTGACGATTCAAAAATAGTTTAGCAAGCATTTAAAACAACATAACAGCACTAGAATTGAGACAAAATCTTATCTAAAACCGGAGTTAACAGACTGATATGAATTTATTAATTACTGGTTTTTAATTTTATCCGCGGCGACTAAACATAGCGAGCTGAAACTCAGTTTTAGATAACCCAATAAATTGCGCCACAACTGCAGGTAACGCAATTGCGCGAAAATTTCAGATAACGCAATTGCGCGAAAATTTCAGATAACGCAATTGCGCGATAATTTCAGATAACGCAATTGCGCGATAATTTCAGATAACGCAATTGCGCGATAATTCTAGAAAACGCAAATGCGCGACAAAGTGCCAAATTGCACCGCCCGACTTGAATCATGTGCTGGGGTCCGGATTTCAATGCAATCCGTTAAGGTTACCATTTTGACGATATCACAATGCCTTTTACGGATAGTTTTTTAAGAAAAAAGCAGAGTAGTAAACTGACTACAATTTTATGAAAAAAGATCAAAAATGCACAAATTTTGTTTTTTTAGTGTAAAAGGTGTCAGCAAAAACTATCACGAAAAACGTGCTTCAAAAGAATGTCGTCAAAAACGTTACTACCAACTGGACCGCGACTAGCCGTCTACCTCCTCCTAGTTCCTGTGAACGCTCGCGCTTAAAATTAACAACAGAAGCAAGTAACTGGCGAATTATCCGATGGCTATTACTTCCTAAGCCTAAGCCCACGCCCAAACTTAATCTAAGCACCAGAAACAATAATCCACTCAATGAAAAGATGTGCTAAAGATGGCAAGCGTTCACAGAAAATAGAACTAAAGTCTGACAAAAAAGCTGCGCCACATGCTTATTTTAGTGGCATGACTTGTACGACTACTATTTGCTGTAAACTTGATAGTGAAAAGCAAATGACATGTTTGGTTTTGTGCAGTGGTGCAGCTATGGAATAGACTGGCTGATGGCTGGTCACTGAGAGAGGCTGGGGGCCTCGTTGGCAGAGGGGGAGTGGGCGGGGCTTTTGTCCAGATGCAGGTTGTTGAGACTGCCCCGGGGCGAGCTGCGGGCGGAGCTACATCCGGACCGCGTCCCGTTCTGCAGCAGGGCCGACGTGCACTTGATCATGTCCTTCAGCTGGATCGATTCGTAGTTCTCGATCGACTCTTGGAATTTATTGATCCACATTTTCTGAAAACGAATCTCAATCTATGCCTGAAGCTAGCGTGGCATTTGGGCAGGCAGACAAGTGGCAGCTAGTTCTGCGGTGTGGCAAGTATTCATAAACCGAATTGGGCGGGTATTCACAAACTGACGTTGAAAACTGTTGCCCGGTAGCTATATATACATATGGTCACAGGGTTATTTTTGTGTAAAATAGGGTGTATTTACACATCGGTCGCCTAATTTACACAACAAAAAATAAAAATACACACTCATTTACACAGCCCTATTTTACCCCAAGAGTTGATGAAACGGCCAATTTAAGTTGTAAAAATTACCAAAATTCGCCAAGTGGCGATTGCGGCCTGTGATCTCTTTGTGTTAACAAAATTAAGTCTATGTTTTGACCAAAAAACAAAAAATCTTCAGTTTCTGATCTTAAACGGCTTGTGGTTCCTTTTATTTTAGTATTCTTTATTATGCACTTGAAAGTTGAAAGTGAAAACTCCTGTCAATCCTGAGTGAATCCTCAGCTTGTCTGTGCGAATTCTTGTAATACTTTAAACTACTTTAAAAGCCCACGGGCGGGTTTTACACCCGAATTTGAAAAAATGTGTAGGATCTAGCCGGTAAAACAACTCTATCTATCTGTGTCAACCACACATGTACATTTATTTTAGGGGAGCTTGTCCTGACGTTTCGGATACTTGAACTGACAAAAACGCACAAATTTTCAACTCTTTCATATTTTTTGTATGTAGTTCGAGTCTCAAAGTCGAAATATGACGTTTCACGTGCAAAATCGGTAAATTTTTACCTAAAAAATGCTAAAATACACACTTTCGAAAATTTACACAACATAACCTTAATTTACACAGCGAATTTTCAATTTAGACAACATTGACACAGTACCGATTTTGAAAAAAAATCCTGCATATGGACAAGTGAAACGTGTTGTAAGCTGTGCGAGCTGTTGTACCTTTGCTTCCCTGGAGGGCGCCTGGAATGTGAACAGGGCAACCACTTGGCAAAACCTGGTCAGGTGCAAAATCACAAACCCGTGCTTCAAGCCGGAGTCTAAACACAACACCACAGCGGTCAGTGCTGCATAGACAATCAAATACAATATCCTCATCACTATGGGTCTTATCCAAAATTGGATTTAACGGATTAGATTTAAATTAATTTTGCTAATTACACATCACAAAATTAATGTAGCCGGCTTAAATTTTGTCCTAGATGGCTTACATACATTATCGGTGTCAGGTGTGTGCCAAGTTTTAGTAACTTACGTTTAACTGACGCTGCGCTATTGACGAAATAAAGTTAAATCTAATCCGATAAATCCAATTTTGGATAAGAACCTATGATAAGAAATGTGTTCAAAATACTACTTGAGTCATCTATCAGTCTCCAATTTGCAACAATTGATTGATATCTGAAAAACCAAATGATTTGTAGTTTATATGACGAAATTGTAACCAATAAAGTAACTGATTTCGCACTTAAAATTGTTACAATATTGTAAGACTTGCAAAACTGTAAAACAGAAGCAGTGTCAACAAGACAGCAATCTTCAGCAGTTATCCAAACTTTCGCTCAACACTGAGATATGGAACACCAATTAAGCCCGGTGCATACTTGTCCTTAAGAATATAGGTACAGGGACAAGGACAATTTTCGGTTAGCTGAGGTAAAATGAAGCATTGACACTTGAAATAAAAGCGCCAATTTTTTTGCAGATGACCTGGACTTGTCGTCAACATTCTTCATTCCAAAACTTCACTCCTTTGGCTATAGTTTTCCTGCCCTTGTTTAAAGACGAAACGATAGGGATAAGCAAAGGACAAAACGATAGGGACAAGGATAAGAACAAAACGATGAGGACACGGACGAGGACAAGTATAAACCGCGCTATAGACTGAGACAATCTTACTGCCGGCATCCTCAGGACTGACATCGCAGAATACGCAGCAGTCGAGCGGCACGGGCTGTTTGTAGACCACGTACTTGTTGCCCGTGTGCCTTATGCCCGACAGCCCGCAACTGCTCCCGCCCACCGGCGTGGAAATACGCTAAAACAGGCGCAATTGCGTACGTACGGCTTCACGCCATCAACTATGCATATGCCTAATAGGTAGCCGGTGTGATATTTGGTGGCTGAAAAGATACATAGTTGTCGACTAAGGTCGAATCATTATCATACTTACAGCTGTATGTCCGTTCAGCCATCATAACATGCCATCAATAACGTTTCGGATCAATTGGTGGATTTCGTAAATTTGCGGACGAACGTACATCCGGCTGTAAGTATGAATCGACCCTTACAATATCAGACCTGAGGACACAACCGTGTCTGAGTGTGGTTTTAAGGGCGGCACATACGTCCAATCAGACTGTGACAAAATTTATTGAACTAATAATGGTTGCTGTGAACTATGACTATAAACTGGACATGAACTGCTAAGACACGCACCTTTCCCTTATTTCCTGTTTTTTTGCACTTGGTCACCAAAAACATGTCATTGAACAAAAACGCATACACTTCCGCATTTCGCTGTGTTTCTAAAAATACAAAAAATAGGTGTCACAATATTTTTAACACAACAGTAAAACTTGACATCACGGGTTTCATGGATACAAAGACTAAGACTAGTCACGAAAATCACGCCACCTGTTTCATCTGAAGGTTCAGCAAATTTCTAGTCAGACTTAAAGAAATAGCACAAAGTCTCAACTAAACTGCATTACCAGTCAGGTATAAGTTGCCCTCATGAATGAGTCTTCTCCTGGGGTGTGCCAATAGCTTCTCACAGAATTGCTTGGACAAGGCTAGTCGCATGAACTGAAATAATAGGACTATATTGTGTACAATATTATGAATACACTGTTATGTACTCTTGGGGTCAATTCCTAACATGGATTAAACGGATTAGATTAAAATTTGTTTGCCTAATAACTTATCTCAATGTTGAGGTAGACGTAAAAAATCTTAGGCACAAGCGGGAGGTGCTACAAATAATTGCTATCTCAAATTTCGTAAACTATGTCATGAGTTATTGGCAAAACAAATCTTAATCTAATCCGTTTAGTCCATTTTAGGAATTGGTCCTTGGTCTCAGGGTTACTATAAATATTCATGACCACAGGTAAATCCCCTGATTCAGAGAGCAAACGAGTGACGACCATTGTTATTGTATAGTTCGGCAAACAGTTTGAACTGAAATTAAGCTAAATGAACGTAAAGTAGCAAGTAGCCAACTCTAGCCAACTTTAGGAGAAATCAAACACGCAAAAATCTGTTAAATTTCAGAGCGCTGCTACTATCTATATTGAAATAATTATTAATTATCAATTATTAATCCAAAAAATTTACATCTAATCCACTAAATCCCATTCTCCACACGCCTAGAATTAAACATCACGTAAATGCAATTAACGAACTTATTTGAGATTCAATGCAACTTCTGCTGGCACAGCAAACCGCCACCGCATAGCAGCATTATTACATACCTCCGGTATGAATGCTTTTTGGTCCAGTTCGGCGACATTTGGCCATATGAGCTGTGACTGTAGCTCCTGCAGCTGCTCGAAGTTATAGAGCCACTGGATGCTGTCGTCGATGGACTTGAGGGCGTCGTCAAACTTCTCTATGACGGCGGACAGGGCGTCCCGGTGCGGCTGGGCCTCGGTGTACTTGTGCACCTCGCGCAACAGCAGGGGGATGCGGGTGATGCGGTGCAGGGGGGCGATCAGGAAGTCCTGCAGCTGCAGCCGGTGACACCGCCCGTCCAGGGAGCACATCTGCAGCACAACAGCACAGACTTAGTCATGTATATACTATTGGGGCTTGGGCGTCACACCGGGGAGCAGAGCACAGTCTTGCTCATGTATACTCTTGGGGGTTACATCTGCAGCACAAGAGCACAGCACAGTCTTAGTCATGTATATTATACTCTTAGGGGTGACACCTCCCTTCCAGGGAGCATATCTGCAGCACAAGAGCACGTGCACAGACCTCTTGGGGGTTCCCGTCCAGGGAGCAGAGTACAGTCTTACTCATGTATACTCTTGGGGTTACAAGTGCGGCACAAGAGCACAGCTCAGTCTTACTCACGTGTGTACTCGTGGGGGTAACACCGCCCGTCCAGGGAGCACAGCACAATCCTAACTCATGTACTCCTGGGGGTCACACCGCCCGTCCAAGAAGCACATAAACCAACACACGCGATCTTGTAAAATCAGCATATGGTACTTTTGGAACATGCTGGGTCAAAACTGGAGAATCGAGGAACCTTATATTTCCGGGATAAAGAGTCGTCCGTCGACCTACGGGGGAGTTTGAGCTTCACTTTTCAAATTTTGGCTAACAATTTGCAATAAAGTGAAGTGAAAACACGGATCTGGGTGGGGGGGAACTCCCCCCGGACTCTTGTGTGGTGGCAGCAAACGATGTCTGACCTTTTCGAACTGAACGAATCGGTCGTCTGACTTTCGGATCATCTCCAGGTATTCCAGCATTGCCTTGTAGTTGATGCAGTAGGCCGAGTACGCGCCCACCGGGGACCCGTTCAGCTAAACAAACACAACCACACTCCTTTGCATATTGCATGCGCAGGAGCATTTAGTTACTGCAACAGCAATAAGCAACACAACGCTGATTAGCTCATGCTTCATATTTAATAAAAAGCATAGTCCTAGTAAAGACATGTAGGGTGGAATGCATAAGGGCGGTCTTAAGTTAAAACCAGTCTAAAGCGTTCTATGTCAGTAATTTAGAACATCGTAACGAAAAATTCTATACGTATCACATAGGTCAGAAGGTTGCATTTAGACTGCGTTTCGAAAGACTGAGCTAAGACTGCCTCCTATTCCACCGAAAGAATCTAATGCTAATCACAATACTGATATAAAAACAGATTCCGCACCAAATGCATGCCTATTAAAGTTTGCCCAGAAATTGCCCAACCTTGAGACAAACCAGTGGTGATGTGATTTTTGTGACTATTCGCTGTACTCTTGAAGCTTAAAATTTGTTCTTTTCGTAATAAAATAGCATGTTTATGTTTTTGTCTCGGGGTCTAGCATAAGCATCCAAGAAAGAATTCCTCCATGTATTCAGATGGCTACATTCAGCCCTCACGTAATACCACCAAGAGTACATTACAGAAATTACAACTGCTTATGACTGCCACTAAGAGTACATAAATGAGGTTCGCTATTGTACTCCTGCTGCTGGCCCTGCTATGTCCGTCCTTCTAGTTTCTGTGATCGCTCGCGGTAAAAATTCTCAATATCAGCGAATAACTGGTGAAACTTAAACCTAAACCTAAGCCCAACCTAAGTCCAGAAACAATGAGCCAATCAATGAAGAGATGTGCTAAAGATAGCGAGCGTTGACGGGGAACTATGTGACAATGCTTACTTCGTCACTGAAAACGGTGACGACGGTTTCCGTAGAGGCAAAGCTACCGGCATCCAGTGACTTTTGCAAGGCGAGGGCGAATTGGCGACAAAATCGAAAGCTACCCTAAAAAAAATAAAAAAAAATTAAAGTAAATGCTATCAAGAGTACAGTTGGTTAGATGGCTAAACACACGAAAATCAACTATATTTTTAAACAAGTATACGGCCAATCAGAAACGTGATGCTGTGCACGTGCTCCAATCAACATTCGGGCAGAAATAGATGATTGAAGCACGTGCACAGCGTTTGACCGCTCACTCCTGATTGGCTGTTTACTTGGCCAACAAAACTGACGCAAGTAGGCATCTGCCGTCGTTCTGTCATAGGCAGGCGGAGAGTGTCTCACTCTTCTTCTATCACACCGAGACACTATTATGTGCTCTTGGTGGGACTCCATCTGACTGACCTGACAGAGCTGTGGTAAGTTTCCGAACAACAAGGGGGGCTCTATGGACAGCATATAGCCGTCCACTTGACACCGCTTCAGGGGCTCTTGGAATACCTGAAACTCAAACACACCAGCTTTACAACCCATGCTACCAGTCGTCCCTGCATAACTTCAAGTATGACCAAAAAGTACTGAACCCTGAGATAAAACTGATGGTGCGATTTCCTCACCTGCTCGCTGTACTCTTGATGATTGAAGTAAGCTCTTCCCGTACTTGAATCAAAATTTTTTCTATTTTATGTATTGTATATCTATTTCATACGTCTTCCACTGACTCAGGGTCCAGCAGTTTTTGACCAGACTTTGACGCAAGTGAATTACATTAAGGGGGTAGTGTCGCGAAAGCAGTCGATTTTGCGCGACTGTAAAACTTGTTCAGTAAAATGTTAGAAATTGTTCTTTCTATATTTTAAAAATCTACCAAAAGGCAAATTATTTTGCCAAGTTTCAGCAAAATTGGTGCAGCATATAGTTTGCAATAATGTCTCAAAGTCGGAAAAATGACGAAAAAAAAACCTATTCACATTCCATTTTTTAGTCACATTTATCAATTTTTCGGTTTAGTTTTTTTACATAGACTAATAGCACATATGTTGTAGTTTATGCACACAAAATTTAGTGCAGATTGCTGTAGCGGCTGTGGAGTAATACTAGTTTGAACTGTGAAGGTGTACTTAAACTGTAAAATAATAACAGCAATAATAATAAATTGTGGAAAGACGCTTATTTTCAAATCAGAAGAAAAACGAACCTTCAATTTTCTTTTTTCTTATTTGTCGCAAAAAATTGTGCGTCCACACATGATGTGTACTTCACAAGCTGGCCAATCTGATATCTGGCTTGATTTTTCGAACTTTTATGTCCCTATTGTGTGATGTCTGGCTTACTAATGACGATTGGTCCAAGATATTTGTCCATATTGATAGTGTGATGTCTGGCAGTAATTATTTGATACCATACAGCGTTGGACTAGCTGCTCATTGCATGTACTACTTCAAAACAAAAAGTTCTGTTTTCACAGCCTATGAGCAAAACTGCTTTGGCGACACTACCACCTTAACTCAAGTCTGTTAAAGATACATATATTTATCACCCACTTGCAGTACGCTTGATGGGTGAACTCTTTTTTCACAGACAAATCACACGTTCCGTCTCAAGATTCATTTTTTTGGTCAGGCTTTATATCAATTCAGAAAAATATTACAACATAATCCAATAATACTTCAAAATTCTAGGATTCTAGTCCTTAATAATTTTTTGCGGCGGGAATCTTAACCCCTATCACCCCACTACATGACTGAGACCATGAGCACAGCTTAGTGCATAATTTGTCTGTACCTAAGTGATTGTTCGTAACTCATTAGCCTACATATAACCTGCAGTGAACAAAGTCAACCGAGACCGAGTGCACAAGTACAGTATATATGTGTGCCCCACTAAAGTCAAGCTTACACACATCAGCACTCAGTCAGTCATATAAAACTTGTGCTTTCGGACAAACGGGTAGTCTTACGGACAAGTTAGTACGAGACGTTCGTTACGGACAAAAGGGGGGAGGGGTGAGACTGACGTTTCTGAGAACGAGGAGTTTGTTGTGGAGAAACACGAGTTCGCTGTAGAACAGTTCCAGCACGGCGTTGATCCGTTTGCGTTCCCGTGGGGGCAGACTCTGCGTGTCCACGTTCTCCACGAACGACGTGCACTCAGACTCCTGAAACACACAGGGGTAAAGGGGTCACTTCAATTCACACGGTATATACCAGGGCCGAATGTCAAAATTAATATTCGCTATCCTAACGTAACTTACAACGTAACATAACATGACAACGTAACGTAACGTGCTAACGCAACATAAGCTGATAACGTAACGTAACGTGCTAACGTAATATAACGTGACAACGTAACATAAACGTATCATAACATGACAACGTAACGTGATAAAGTAAAATAACGTGCCATCAACATAGCGTGATCAGGTAATATAACGTGATACTATAAAAACATATATACTAACATAACATAACGTGATAACGTGATACGGTAAAAACATTAGGGATGTCGCGGATGTCACTTTTTTGACATCCGCGGATGCGGATGCGGATGCCGACTACTGACATCCGCGCGGATGCGGATGCGAATCTTTTTGGAATACATTCTAGACAAGTTATGAGCCAAAATTTTACAAAATTTTTGCCAAAAAGTGCATTAAATACTACAAATAGAAGGTATGAATGCAAGTACGAAGCATGAGACTCGGACAGAGCAAATTTCATCAAAGTTGTGTCTTCATGATATCTTCTATACCATGCGCCGGCATCAACAATTTGTATGAAACGCTATTGGTTTAACTTGTGTCTATTCAAAAGCTATCGACGTGACCCTCTGGCTTAGTTATTGGTTTTGTTGGTGTATGTATTCTTATATTCTTTCAAATCAAAGAAAACCGGCTAAATTAAAAACAGTGTTTTAGCAAATATTGCTTAGCAACTTAACAGACTGGTCAAACTAAATAGGGTGGAAAATTATTTTCGGCTGCCACGTGCTTCCCACCCCATCTTTTAATAAAAATATAGAACCCCCATTGTCAGCCAAGCCCCCACTCTGATTTCGAGCCTAAAATAGCTGTCGCCCCTTTTAATAAAAAACTAGAGTGAAATGGTGTTAAAACGTCCCTTAGGGGTGGAATAAGTCGGAAAAACAGCATTTTGATGATCCGGAGTCCCCCTATATCCCCAAACCTAGGGGAGGGTCAAAATTGAACGCTTTTTCGAATAGGGTAGGTTAGAAGTTTGTAGTATGTTAGTTTTAGCTGGAAATCAAACTTCGTCCAAAAATTAAACTTAACATGACTCATGACTCTCAAAAATGCAGAACTTTGTTCGAATGCCCGCAATATCAAACATTTTTAACCATATAGTGAAACCTACTTTAGAAAAGAGCCATTCGCAACCAACAATGAGGCAAAAAAGCCCAGAATGAAGTTTCATTCCACTGTTTTAAGAGCTAATACTGGCGTATAAGCGCCCAAAATTTAAAATTTTTGTCTGATTTCCCACATTTTTAGTGGCATCTGACGAATCTGCAACATCCGCACATCCGCATCAAAATTTTGCGGAAGCGGATGCGGATGTCAAAAGGTTGCGGATCATCCGCGACATCCCTAAAAAACATATATAATAACATAACATAACGTGATGACGAGATACTGTCAAAACATAAATAATAACATAACATAACGTGATGACGAGATACTGTCAAAACATATATAATAACATAACATAACGTGATAACCTAACATTACATAACGTAACGTAACGTGATAAAGTAACGCCGAGTGATAAGCTAACGTAAGGCCATTAGGCATACATGTACACGGGGTCTCGGTCGGGGGGGGCCCCTCCCCAAATTTTATTTAGGGGGGCCTCCCCAATATTTTCCCAAAAAAAAACAATCCAATTTTTGCCTAAAAATGGAAAATTTTTGCGAAATTCCGTTATTTTAAGCGATTTTTTCGTTTTCTAGGTCATTTTAACATTTTACTGAGAACCCCATGTACATCTGTGCCATTAGGTGAAATAACGTGAGAACGTCAGGCAACGTACAAGTAATTTGAGCAAGAATTCGTCTCTGAACTCGTCATCCTCTCTGGACAGCGCCTTCTTCACCTGTCGCGAGCACTCCACCGTTTTCGCCCGATGTGACCACTCGAACTGAAACACAGCAGCCAGTACCAATCAGTTTCCGGGGTCAGGGGTTAGGGCCAGGGGTCAGCCCAACACAGTTCACCCTCCCACCACGCTGCCCCCATCCTGTCAAGGCATTAGCTCCTCTGGTCTAATGTGTATGTAACAGCAAGAGTATATACATAATAGAGTTTCATAAGAGCAAGAGCAAAGTAATGTTAACTCAACTGTCATAAATCTTCAAGTAGTGTGTGATTGTTGTCGAGTACATACACACAACATACATAGCACCTATGCAAATCACTTTATACAATTCAAGGCCCTAACTGACTCTAGAGTTACAGAAACATTTGCTACAGCGAAATCGTAAAAGTATGTTTCGTCAAGAGATACGAAGAATTACAGTGTTGCATAAACTAAAAGGATTTAACATAGGCATGCATAGTTAACTCTGTTTCGCTTGATTAAAAAGCAGCGCGCTATAATTTAAGCCAGTTTAATCCGGAGGTTATGGAACGGCATTTTTAAGCATGATTTTTAAACCGTTTAGTCGCACTAAAATTAGCTCCTTTCATCCAGTCAAGGAATTGGCCCCTGGTCTGATGTGTATAGTGTATGTGATAGCAAGAGTACATAATAGTGGTTCATAAGAGCAAGAGCAAGGTACTCATGAAGGCTGACGTGTAACAACCCTAAATGAAGGGATCTTGATTATACAATTCACAAATACAAGTTTTCACAATGAAGCTACATGGTTATTATGTTTCCACTGATTAATAGAGAAGCATCTGCTATGAGGAACTAGCATGGGCTCTTAATATGGACTTTTAATAATATCATCTGAGTATGACGTCAAAGACAGCGAAAACTTTTGTCTTGGGGTGCTGTACGGAACGTAAAGTTAGTATATAAGACTTAATGATTGTAGTTAATAAGTTCGCTTGATAAAAGTTAAGTAGCAAATCCATTCCAGCACAAACATTAATTTTAGTGTCGTATATATATTATTTCATTAATGCTATCAATTCAAATTTGATCTGTTAATTTGGATAAAATCCCACCTATAAAAAGATCACAAATTACAATTAGTCTTACCAGTTTTCTGAAAATGTACCCAGACTTTTGGTTTGTGCCTGAAACCATAACCAACACACTGCAGACACAGGAGATAAACGGATTCTAAAATGCTGCTGCTTAGGGGCGGCTAAACATAAGATCTCAGCTTAATTTTATGGTTGCGTGCTAAAAAGAACAAACAAGCCCTCAGCAGAGCACCAAAACAACATGAAACTGCCAGTCATTTTTGAGCAAACCACGCCTAAACACGAACATCAGAAAATAGATGAGATATTACAGATGGGGGCTTATAAAATTCGGAGGGGGGGAGGCTGTGGAGATGTGTGGTTATAAAAAAATTTAGTGTAGGTAGTCAGTTTTAGTTCGTTTTCAGAGCCTTTTTTTTATTGGCCAAAAATTGCCAATCTCACAGCTGTTTTTTAATAAGCATGGCCCATCTTTTTGAAGACATAATAATAATAATAATCTATTATGTAGATTAACGTTACAAAAGCTATATGAATAAAAATATCAGAAATAAGTTCCAGAAAAGGACTTTAAGGAAAATATTAAAACAGAACTTTTTCTTTAAAACCCTGTTTCAAACTTCACGACGACTTTACATAGTTACAATATAAACATACTTTGGGCATTATTATTCTCAACAGCGTTGTCTGCGTAGAAATTTTTTGCAGCAAGTGAGGCTTTTTGCAAGTCTGAAAACATCAAGATGCTCCAACCGAAATGGCAATATAAACTGAGCCAGGAACACAGAGAGTATTGTGTGAGTAGGTCGGTCGGGTGACTCACGCCAGGGGCCCCTCTCTGTTGTGCTACAGTGCGCTGCTACAATAGAGTCTAATTAGTCCTCCAGAGAGGGACGTAGCAGTACAGATCACTCAGCATCAACAAACAGTATGCAATAAGGTCACCAAAGGACTAGGGACCGAATCCCTAGTTTTCACTTTTTACTACTTTAGGCCACAGATGTACATTGGGGTCTGGGGGGTGGGCGTGGGCGGCATGCCCCCCGCCAAATTTGAGACTCCGGGACGAGCCCCCTCCTTGCTGCGAAAAAAAGGTGCCCGAAAACTCAAAATTTGCCCCAGATCGGTGTAAACTGCTTGACAAATGAGCAAAAAGCAAGAAAATTGCAAAAAAACAAAACTTCGCAAAAAATTGTATTTTTAGGCCATAACTTCGTAATTTTTGCGTTTTTTCAAGTCACCTAAACGCCGGGACAAGCTCCCTAAAATTTCGCCAAATCCGGGACAAGCCCCCCTCCGCGCTCGAGTCCCCGTGTACAAGTATGTTTGAGGTGGAAGTTCCATACTCACAGTTTTCATTTTTTCAGACAAATCTATATACTATCGGCTATAGACGAAAAGACTATCATTTTATTAAACTACACCAAAAATGCTCAGAACAAAATTTATTTGGTGTAAAATTCCAATGTTAAGACTAGCTACCAGATTGGCTTACTGAACTGTCAGTCAATAAGCCAGATGCTAGTCTTAACTTGTGATTTCATTAATAAATAACAAAATTACGTAAATAGTTTTGGGTTTTGTTTCGAAATTCTAGCCATTTGAATGCTACTTTACTGATTGTTCTGAAAAAGAGCTTTGAAAATAACTTCATAGATAAAAACTGCGATTCTGGATTAGACGCTAGAAGTATAAATTTTAGTTTATACAGATTTAATTCATACCCTACAGTAGAATAATGCGTTCTACTTATTACTTAAGCATTTTAGCCAATCAAAATGCTTTAGCAGATGCTATACCTATACAGCTTCATTCTGATTGGCTAGATTTGCTTTTCGACATACAACTACGCCACTGCCAGCCAATCGAAAGCGACTTGCCCTTAAGTAAAAAGTAACTTTACTTAAGGGGGGGAATTTTTTTTTTCTTTCCCCCGAAATTTAAAAAATCCCACTTCCCCCTTTTTTTTTTTTTTTATTTTTTTTTTTTCATATTTTTTTTTTTAAAAATATTTTATTTTTTTATAAATACTTTTCAATTTTTTTTTTTTTTTCTATTTTTTCCAAAATTTTTTTTCTTTTTCCTTCTTTTTCTTTTTTTTTTTTTTTTTTTTTTTTTTTCTCCCTCCACCAATTCATACTCTAACTTTACTTATTTAATCTAATTTTTTTTCCACTTTCCTTTTTTTCACCATTTATTTTATACACATATTACACATACTCCTACATACCTGCCCAATATATAATATTTCCTTTTTTTTTTTTTTTATATTTTTTTTTTTTTTTTTTTTCTTCTCTCTTTTATATTAATAAGACAATCATTCTCATCCCCAATATAAAATATTATATAATTTAAATATACCTAATCTATAAATTTAATTTTTTTTTTTTTCACTTTTTTTTTTTTTTTTTTAATTTCAACTTATTTATTCCCCCTTTTACAAAACCCCTTAAGCTGTGTGAACACTTTTACTTCGGTAAAAAGTATAATTTCTGTATGAATCTGGCCTAACGGACAAAATGTCACTGCTACGTTCAACGGCAAATATTTTCTTATACGTCTCCAGTAGAACAATCGCGCCGGGCATTTGCAAAATCTTCCTTTCACCTTAAAGTTTTACTCTAAAGCCCGGTTCATACTTGTCCTTAAGGACACAGGGACAGGGACGGACAATGACAAATTTCGGTCAGCTACTGATAATAACTGACGTGACCCTGATGTCATACCTGTAACGGGGTCAAAATTTTGGGGGGGCCTCTCCGGCCAAATTTTTGGGACCCTCCCCCCCTGATCAACCAAAAATACCCTAAATTTTACAAAATTTTGTAATATTCCCCGAAAAAGTGCTATTTTTACTAAATTTTGCACGAATTTTGGGGACCCTCCCCCCCGCCTCTCGATTTGGGGGGAGTCCCCCCATCCCCCCCTCATACATGTATGCCCAATGTTATTCATGCGAAAAGTTGGCTTATTTGGCCAGGCAGTTTTCTTGGAAACGCTTAAGGACAAATCGATAGAAACAAGGACAAGGACGAGTATGAACCGGGCACAATGCCTTCACAATCTCTGAAATGCATTGAGAAGCAGTAGTTGAACGAACCAACAAAGGTCTGGGCTTGCCAGGGAAAGGCTCTGTTACCGGCGCCCCATTTCCCGGGAAAGATAATCACATTGTCGCTGTTGCCACCGCTGAAATATATACAACAGTCTCAGGGCCCATTCCTTTACCGGATTAAACGGACTGGACTCATTTTAGTCCGTGGTCCAGGAATGGTATATATGACTAAACGGACTAAATTTATCTAAATCCAAATCTAAGGAGTTAAAATAAGTCAGCTGCTTAATTTGTAGTCTAAACTCATACACAATCTATACATAAATCTACGAACTAGTAGCAAACTTGAAACTGCCATAGTATAGGTATATAATATCGAGAGTATATACATAACAGTTCCTCACTCATCTTCTATACAATATAGACACTACATATTATGTACTCTTGGTAATTATATCATAGACAACAATAAACTAAGCAAAAGTGAACTTACGGCGCCAGCATTTTGCGTTCCTCTGACGTGGAGGCGGATGGACTGTCAAACAGCTGAAATAAAACAACAAAAAAATCTAAGACAGGATTACGCAGATTAAATCTAAATTTATTTTTTTAGTAATGAACGTTTAGATGAATTCAAGTATAGGAAATTAGGCTCACTTTAAAAAAAGCTGGTGCTAATTAAGTTAGTCTAATGGAAAAATGTAATCTATATATACAACTTTGCAACAATGGGTGGAATTCTAGAAGGGTGACTAAGTTAGTCAGTGACTAAGAGATAATCGCGCGATTATCCTCAATTTCTAAACGAGTGATTATCTTCAGTGCAGAATGCGATCAGACGAGCCTATTCTCAGCGTGTAGAATTCGTAATGACAAAACTTTGTCGAACGCTGAGAAAGATAGTCATGATTCTGGAAGGCTGCTCAACTTAATCAGTAGTTTATCTTCTGAAAAATTTTAATGGAAACTTAGACGGGCCTTGTGGCAAGTCTACGTTTACAGAAAATGGAATTTACTGAACCGATTTGCATAATTTTGGTACCAATGGACTTCTCTTAACCTCAGGATTTGAAATATACAAATTTACGTTTTATATATATAATTAATTATATTAATTATATATATAATCTAATAAAACTTAGTCAAGGGCACACATGGGTGTGGATGGGATTGGGGGGACTACTCCCCCCCGGAAAGGTCCGCCGCTTTCCTTCCCCCAAAACGGCTTTCACACCCCCTAAATAGGCAAAATTTCGCGTAGCCCCCTCCCCCCAGTCGACGGCTCCCCCCAAATTTTCTCAGCTGCACATGTGTGGTCGAGGATATGAGGTATATCACCCCAGCCAGCTAAAAAATGGTTCAAAATTGTAAAAACAGAATTCGAAAAAAAATCAAAATCACAACTCTCTTTTCTGTTAATTTCTTTCCCTGTCTCCCCCCAACTAATCCGCATTGTTAATCAGAGCCAAACATACATGTTATGGGGTCAAACTTTTGAAGGGGGGTCTCTCCGGCCAAATTTTCGGGACCCTGCCCCCTTGAGATTTTCGAAGTTTCTAGAATAAGTGCCATTTTTACCACGATTTTCAAGACCCTCTTCACCAGCGTTCGATTTTGGAGGGGGTCCCTGCCGTCCCTCCATCACTCCTACATGTATAAAGCCCAGGCATTGTACCCAATCATAGTGCTTGAAAACCCCGGTAATACAATATATAATTGTAAATGTTTTCACGGTACTTTTTCAGCACTAAGCAGACATCCCAGGCATAATATTGCCAAAACTAAACTGCCACTATGGTCGGCAAAAGAACAAAAGACGCTGCATTAACTGAGGTTAAGCAGGTCAAGCTACCTTGCGGCAAGAAAAAAGACTAATGTGAATTATTAGAGAAGAGTGAAGTGTTTCAAGAGAACACGCAGACACGAAACTCAACGAGGATTAGCCAGGAGCACACACAACGGCAAGAGTACAGTGTTAATGTATTTTTCTATTTCCCAGTCTACACATGCAACAGCTCATTACAGCGGAGCGCTAACAAGCTCACTAAAACTTGCTCATGTGAAAATCTCCGTTTGCAAAATAAGCTGCTGAAACTTTTCTCCACACAACCACAACAGTTTTCAGTTTGCAGCCAACGTCAACCAAAGTTAATCTCTGGGTCTTATCCAAATTGGAAATTAAAAATTAAATTGAAATTAAATTTCAAATTAAATTAAAATTGTTCTAATTTCTTATCCTTTATTCAAAAACACTGAAAGTTCATTTGCATATATGCATGTAAAGGGTTCGATGCATACATGTAACGGGGTCAAAATTTGGGGGACCCTACCCCCCTGATCAACCAAAAATACCCTAAATTTTGCAAAATTTTGTAAAAATTTACCCAAAAAAGTGTCATTTTTACTAAATTTTGCCCAAATTTTCGGCACCCTCCCCCTGGCCCCTCGATTAGGGTCCCCCATCCCCCCTCATACATGTATGGTTCGACGTGAGACGTCTCCCGCCTAATTTTGGAGATCCCAGATTTTCAGGATGCTCCCCTCGGGACCCTCGATTTCGAGTAAATGGGTCCCCATTTCCCCCTCTTACATGACGTAGCGAAAACATCAACTAAATGCCAAGTTTAAGTCTGTGTGTAGAGTTGAAAACATTCAGCCAGATGAGGTGAGGGGGCGGCAATAGGTGAAGCCAATGAAAGCGAACCAAACGAGAGTTTCCAGCCAGCCTGGTTTATTACTTAATTGCTCAGGTGAAGCCCACTAATGGGGCAAAGCGCAGACATAACGGCCAAAGCCAGAAATAAAATTCATCTGATAGAAAAGTAATCCAACACCTAGGCTGCAGAATTTCTCTTGCACAGGTGATTAACAAAAAGTGGTTACGGCCAATGGCCATACGTGGGCAGATAGTCAACGCTGACGGGGGGGGGGCGAGGAGCAACGTGTCCGGCCATGTTTACTTTATGAGCCCCCAATTTTGCTTCGTGATTCACTGATTTTGGCGTCGTGAGCTACTCCTAGAACTCCTTCAGGAGGAGGGGGGTGGGTGAAACTGCTTTCTTGGGGGGGGGACCGCCCGCAAGCCCCCCCAGGCCTATGTATGGTTATGGCACAAAAAGGCTGTGGCAACAGGGGTGGACGCGGGTCGTGGGTACCCGCGGGTACCCGCGGGTTGGGTTGGGTTGGGTCGGAAAATTTGAGCAGTGGGTCGACCCGCGGGTACCCACTTCAGGCTGCGCGGGTCGAAAAAAATTTTTCCGACCCGCGAAAACTGGAACCTGAAGAAATTGTCGACAAGGGTCCCCCCTTGGTTTTTATAGCCCGACCAAAAAAATTTCTGATACGTCTCCATTTGACAAAATTTGGTCTAAAAATAAAAAATTCTAAAAATTTTTTCTGGGGGACCCCTGCAAACTCCGTTGGCTTACTATTCCTTGTTATTAACTTTCATGAAAGCCTTTATATGCATGTCTACTAGAGTACATACCTAATGCTGTATTTACTTGTGTAATATACTGTCTGATATGAAGTTCCCACCTTTTGTTTTTAATTTACCTGTCGGAAAATTTATTTGATTACGTCTACAGTTGACCAAATTTGTCCGAAAATTCAAAAAACATCCATTTTTTCTGACGGCTGCCACCCCTAGATCCGCGCAACGGTTAGTTTATTTAATTTAAATGACCAAATTTACATTTTGTTATGTAAGCCACTTCGCCAATAAGTGTTAAAATAAATGGATTCTGGGGGCTGAAGCCCTCAGACCCCGCAATAGTGAGTTTAAACAAGTGAGCAAAAAAGTGGACAAGGTGCAACCCCCTTTTTCAAAATCCTGGCTACACGCCCCTGTATAATGTACGTTACGGTTATAGAGTGGTGGGTCAAGGTGGGTCGCGGGTCGGGTTTTACGGCGCGGGTTGGGTCGCGGGTTACCCACGAGTGTCGAGCCGCGGGTTGGGTTGGGTCGCGGGTCGAAGTGGGGCTGGGTGGGGCCGCCTCCAAACTGGGAATCTTAGATGAGGGAAGGTCCCACGCCCACCGGAGCATGAGTGGGACGAGGACGAAGGGTTTCAAAAATCTGAGCAAAAGTGTCCGAAACTCGCACTTTTTTTGAAAATGTCGGTATTTTCCTTCAGAACTTCACAAATTTGATGGTATTATTGGTCGATCAGGGGGGTCCTCAAAACTTGACAGGAGAGGCCCGACCAACATTTTGACCCCGTAAATATATACATGTACGACTAAACATTACCGAAAATTTTGGTGCTGTACAATCTGTGTGTGGTACCCAACAGGTTTGTATGATCTCTGGATAAGCTAACGTTTTTATCCCTTCCCCATGCATGTAACGGTGTCAATTTTTTTTGGGGGGGGGGGGAGGGAGCTCTCCGGCCAAGTTTTAAGGAGCCTCCCCACCAGAACGACCAAAAATACCCCAAATTTTGCAAAATTTTGTGCAATTCAAAAAAAAGTGCAATTTTTTATTAATTTTGTCCAAATTTTGGTGACCCTCCTTCGGCCCCTAGAGTTTGAGAGAGGGGGTCCCCTTCAGACCCCTCATACATTTATCCCTTTCCGAGCAGAACGCCCCCTACCTGGCTTACTGGAGACAGATGACCCCCTCAAACCTCATGACTAATCTCCACAAAATAATGAACATGTGAATAGTTTATAAGATACCTAGAGCCCTATAAGATACCTATAAGATGATGTACAACTCCTGTCAAAAACATAAGTTGAAAAAATGATCTGGAAATAGGAAAAGATGATGAAAGTTTATTTTTGAAAAATAGGACAACTGGAATTTACACCAACGGGTTACTTGGTCTTTCCCAAAAGACTATATAAAAGAACCGAGTTCACGTTTGTTACAGCCGTATATCCGTTCAGCCGACAAAATATATACGAAACACCCAAGGACATCATACATGACGTGAAGTATGTACATACGTCTATACATGTGGTCATAGAAGTTATGCAATATAGCGGTGGTGCAGAAAAATAAGTCATGGGAGAATGACCTTTCGCTTTCTTGAAATCCGTTAAAACTAGTAAGGAAAAATGCCCTTGTCGGGCGGCTCCTTGGGTAGAATAGGTTACTGTCTGTCTAAAGCGGAAAAATACTTAGGCTGAGCTTGTAAAAGACTGCCCGTAGCGAACCTACCCTCGTAATACACGTGGCGGGGGGTATGGGCATGCCCTGGGGCTTATAGGCCGAAATTAAAAAAAAGCCCATGTTAGTTTCTATTCCACTACTGTACCACCTCACATGCAAAAGATCATGACTGGCCGTTTTGCGCAACTTCTTAAAAAATGTGCTAAACTTTTTCGTACTTAGTCATTTTTTGGACCCCAAAAAAGGGGTTTACCCCCTCCCAGCACAGCCTCTCACGGAAACACCCGAGCAAAACCATTTTTTCCGTGTCTATTGCAGGCTATACGAAATGTAAAAAACCAAAAAAGGTGTCGCTCGGATGAACTACCGGCGAGAAAAGTTCTGGGAAAAAAAGAGCGAAAGTCCGTGAATTTTGGGGGGTCCCCGGGGTATCTCAGAAAATACTTGACCGATCCGACTGTAGACACACAAAATTTCGTGTAAAAAGCTGATCTAAATTTCGAGCTACAAAAAGTTCAAATGCTCAAAATCCGCAATAGTGCTAAATTTTCCTATTCTAGGGTTGGGCTCTATCGCGCCAACCCTGATCAGAGGTAAACGCGCTTGTCAATTTTTCCCCAATTTTTCTTCTTGAGCCACCGATTTTGCTGTCGTGAGCACTTTTCAAACATTCTTGGGGGGGGGAGAATTGACCATAGTTGCCCATGTGTGGTACTCCACACACAATCTGCATGCCAAATTGAAAATCCAAAAAACGTCTCAACTTTCTCACTGTCAACAGTGCTCACTGGAGAAACACCAGTGCCGAGTTTCCACAGCTCAAATAGAACGGCACAAAAGAGCAGTCTTAATTATTCCATGTCAGGACATAAAACACAAGGGCTTAAATGCTAACCCGAGCCTAGTCAATACCTATAGACCTCCCCACAGACCCTGGCTAGCCTGAAGTTTGAGGGAAAAAGTATTTGGTGGAAAAGGTCTGTACATGATCTCATAACAGAGTCCATTAGGCTTAGGCCTGCAAGCCAGAAAGGTCTGCTGAACGACAGGTGTGCCATCGGTTGCTTGGTATTCTGGTGCCAGGGTCTGTGCTCAGGGTCACAACTATAACTCAATTAGATAACTGTAATAGCAATGGAATCAGACTAATTGGATTAGATCGACTAAATCAACCTTAATAGTGTTGATTAGAATCAGATTAATTGGATTACATAGATCGACTGAATACTAGCATAAATAAAATGAAACTGACGACACCAAACTTAGAGGACATTGCCGATTATGCTCCTAGAGTGAGCCACATGTTCGTTCAAACTGCAAAATATTTATGCCACCCATAAGACATAAAGCAGGGCTGTTTTCCTTGCGTTTGTCTGTTTGTTTGATTGTTTGCTTGTTGGATGTTTTCACTGTGGATGTTGGATGAACGAACGAAAATAGAAGTATGGATGGAGCAATCTGTCCCAAACTGCAGTTGCATGACAAGCACGACTCCAAAGCTGCCTATGAGACCCTTTAAGTTTAACAGAAATCAAAGCAAAATTTTCGGATTTTTGCCGAAAAACGAGAATTTTTGCGAAATTTGTAAAGTTTTAGAGATTTGTTCACCTTTTGCCAATTTTGAAGCATTTTACAGCGATTTTTTTGTATTTTTGAGTCTTCAGGGACCTTTTTTTAGCACCAGGACATGTTCCGAACGGTGAAATCTGAGGGGGGCCTGTCCCGGAATCTCAAATCTGGGAAGGGGGGGCGAACGTCAAGACCCTCCTTATACATCGGTGTATATGACAATGTGCAGTTCATTCAGTAATCTACATATCATATGCTACGCTACGCGCTACATATACGAAAATATACATATATGTTTGTTGAAAATATACATTTGTAGACTTTGTAGTACCGGCGAAATTGAAGACGAAGTTCATTTTGTCATTAGTTGCTTAAAATTTCAAGATCTTCGTCGACTTTATATCGATCAATATTTGTCCCGTGAAAATGGCCATGTAAATGATTTTATATCTTTGTTCAGTTCTAATGATCCTTCTATTTTAAAATCTGTAGCAAAATACTCCTACCTTGCTTTCAGACAAAGAACAGTCTTGTACAATAATTTATAAAAAATGCTTTTTCTTGCTGACACTTTTATAAAAGTTAACCCTTAGTCTACCGTACCATAGTAATTGCAACTCACTGTATGTACTATTAGCATACTATGTCCTGAATAGGATTTTATGCTGGTAAATGTATGTGATTATGCCTTATTTCATAATTAATTAAATAATAAATTCATAATACACAATTAAACATGAGCTATGAGGCACCAAGAGCATAGATCGAGCCTTAGAAACACACAAACACCCTCACGAGCCACATGAACCGGTGGCTCAAGTGAACTGGGTCACGACTCAAAGTTAGCAAGGGAGCTCGTGAGGAAAAAAGAGACCCGATAATTGGAGTTATGCAAATTGGATTGACCCAATGGAAGACGAACTGGCACCGCAACATTTTACGGTACATGGAAATCCCACAGGGCAAGGTTTTCTGACTCGAGTTGAATATACCTACTTATTGAATGCTTGGAAATAAAAAAACATACATTCGTTCCTTCATATTAAGACCATTAAGCCCGGCTTATACCCGTCCTTGTCCTTATGGTTTTGTTTTTGAGCAATTTCAAGACAACTGCCTGGCCAAATAAGCCCACTTTCAGCATGCAGATGGCTGAGGTCACTTCCAGACCGTATACAAAAATTAGCGTCAATTTTTCATAGGAGCTAACCGAAATTTGTCCTTCTCCATGTCCCTATGTCCTTAAAGACAAGTATGAACTGGGATTTCAAGATTTCAAGATGACATGGTTACTGTATATGTACAGTACAGATCAGAAATAACATCCCTCGAAGCCGGCTTCAGCTTCAATGAAGCCAAATTGGCTTCATTGAAGCCAACTCAGCTTCAAAACTGCTGTCAACTTTTTGACGGATGATGAAGTATTAAACATGCAGTTTACTACCTACTTAGTAGTGCAGGTTAGACAGCTGTTTGTCCGACTAATTTTCAGTTTTGCCGCTCACCTCAGCTTAGTTAGCTAGCTAGCTATTACCTTGTTTCATTTGGGATAGAAAACTCATATTGCTGGTTCCCAAATTTTCTTGCCTTTGTACAGCCGCATTGCTGGGACTTCAGGTCCTCACAGCTTTGTGTACGTGTGTTAGTGTGTTACTTCTATTTTCACCAATGTCCATTCAATAGCCTATTGAGAAAAGCCATTACACAAATGTGAAGGGTCACAGGTACACATGTCAATTAGACCTGATATGAGCAGTGCGCCTGATCAAGAACGAGAAGCAAAGTCGCAATATGAGCTTTTTGGTCCAAAAGAATCATTTATCTGTTGCATGTGTAAAAATTGTAAGAATTCCTGTGCTAATATGTACTACGCTGGTTACGTATGCAAATCAAGAACGCTTGTGCAATTGATTAATAACTTAAAATATAAACATGAAAACAGACAACCAGAAAAATTAAATTAATCGGTTAGTAGACCGCCGTGGTCTTCATTCACCAATCGTTTTTCGGCGGTCTTTTGTACGTATCTTTATGTACCAATGTTTTATGTGCGCGCAAAATTTATGTGTGACCCTTCAATGACCTTTGACTTTTCGTGTAACGGGTTTTCCGACCACGCTTATAAAATGAGCCTTGGTAAACACAAGCAACACACTTACCACACGCACACAAAGTTGCTAACCTTTGAATTTCTAACAATGCGGCTGTTCAGAGGCAAGAAAATTTGGGAACCAGCAATCTGAGTTTTCTATCCCAAATGAAACGGGGTAATAGCTAGCTAACTAAGCTAAGGTGAGCGGCAAAACTGAAAATTAGTCGGACAAACAGCTGTCTAACCTGCACTACTAAGTAGGTAGTAAACTGCATGTTTAATACTTCATCATCCGTCAAAAAGTTGACAGCAGTTTTGAAGCTGATTTGGCTTCAATGAAGCCAATTTGGCTTCATTGAAGCTGAAGCCGGCTTCGAGGGATGTTATTTCTGATCTGTACTGTAGATATACCTATAAATAAACCATCAACCATGCTGTACAGAGGCCGTATTCTTAGATTTTTTACCTATGGGCAAGGCAAAAGTACATAATAGGAAGAGTATGACACTCTTCCCATTGGCCAGCTTAGCAGCGCAGTAGACGCGTTACACATTAGCTGCCAAAAAAGGTCCCAAACGGGAGCGTTCAAAATGGCTACTACTAGAGCCCAAACGGGTCCTGCAAGGAACCCTAATTGGCCCTGCAACGTATATACCCGAATGGGATTGTTCTAATTTAGAACATGCCAATTTGGGTACTTGCAGGACCCGTTTGCGCCCAAGAACACATCTCAGAAAGGTCCCATTTGGCCGCTAATGTGCACCGCATCTACCGCGCTGCCAAGCTGGCGAATGGGAAGAGTGTCATACTTTTCCCATTATGTATATACTCTTCCAATGGGTAAGTAGGTTTTCCTTACCCACGGGTAAGGGCAAAACGGTATTCTCAGACAATGACTAAAGCCAGTGTAATAGCCATGGTTATCGTTAAGATTACAGGTCGAAAACGCATTTTGCAGCTGCAGATAATCAATCTAAGCAAAATGTCCGCAATTTATGACATGCTAAGCAATGTTGTAAGAAATGAATGATACTAGACAAAAGTTATGCATAGATAATTTCCTATATCACACTAAGACGCGCCAAAACACAAGTCTATTCTTGAGTGCCGAAAAGAAACAGCTGGAAAATTGGCGACAAAAAACAACCAACTATAAAACAGATGGAAGTTCCCTAAGCTGGAGTTAGTTTGAGAAAACGTTTCAACATTTACGAGTTTTTGCTGAGTTTCAATGTGCATAATATTACGCAATAAGCTCTTCAACTTTGCCCTGCACTTGCTTCCGTGCATATTTGCTAGAATCGAAAAAGCCAATTAAACCACTTTAGAGTTAAGATTAAGATATTCTTCAAAATGGAATTAGATTTAATCGCATTCATGTTATCAAAACACAGCATGAGCATGTGATTAAAGATGTCAATTTTTGCATAAAAACTTAAACTTGGACAGTCTTAAAAAGTGTAAAGTTTCATTACGCATCAAGTTAAAAAAACAGAATATCCAGTTAGCTTTTTTGAATTGAAGTCCACTAAATATCCCTTTTAATATCGCTCTACGTTCCAATGACATTAAACTTTCCTTCCATACAAATTTAATTAACCAATCTTGAAGTTTAACCTTACTGGCAAAACGTGCTTATTTTCACAAAAGTTACATAAAACACTAAAACTTGAGCCCAGCGAGTTTTGACGCAACCACTGATTTGGAGCAAATATTTACGGACAGGAATACGAACAAGACAAAAGTAGGGGGAGGTGAAGTATTGACGCTGCAACTTTTAATACGAACAAGACAAAAGTAGGGGGAGGTGAAGTATTGACGCTGCAACTTTTAATACGAACAAGACAAAAGTAGGGGGAGGTGAAGTATTGACGCTGCAACTTTTAATACGAACAAGACAAAAGTAGGGGGAGGTGAAGTATTGACGCTGCAACTTTTAATACGAACAAGACAAAAGTAGGGGGAGGTGAAGTATTGACGCTGCAACTTTTAATCTAGAAATAACATCCCTTTAGAAAACGGCTGAGGAAATATCAATATAAAACTTCATTAACGAAACAAGCTCTGAAAAACTTTAATTAAAAGCTAAAAACAAAAATAGTAGCTCATGCTTACATACTTCTAGCAACGTGAGTCTTTTAGTAAACAAACAGATTATATAGTTTTTAGAAGTGTTTAATATACGCCCGAAAGAATACTTGTGAAAATAGTTAATTAAAACTAACGTCTTCTCTGACCTTTACTGTTTTCAACGTAAATAAGATAAGGTAGTAAATAGTGATGTGGATCGGATCGGTCCGAAAGTTTGATGCCGATCCGATCAGGATGCTTGATTGGCGATCCGATCCGATCCGATTCAAAATTGCATAACCTTGATGAAAGCTAAAAAGTTTCATGAGTATATTGCTAACAAGTGAAAGTTTGGTGCAAAATGTCGTCATTAAAGATTGCAGCCTGCTGCAAATTATTTGAAAACGTTGTTCGTATACTACGGCAAAGCCCGTTGCGCAGCTTAAAATAATTTCAAACTGGTAGCTCCAATCCTAAAACCAAAAATCGGTTCAATCTCAAAGAGCACGTGGCTCTTGTAAAAGAGATTAAGCTGATGAGAACAGATACTAACACTTTGATCCGAGCTTAGAAAACTCGAGAAGCGATTCTGAAGCGAGGTGCAGTCTTTCATATACGCTTCTGATGAAGCGTTAACGAGAGCTAGTTAGACAATCCCACGACCAAAAATGAGATTTATTTGGAAATGCAAATGTCTTGAAAATTTTGGGTCACTACCGCAGGTCGTGGATGCCCACGGTTGGGTTGGATTGGATACTTGGATCGGAAAATTTGAGCCGTGGGTCAACCCTTGTGGGTACCCACTTCAGGCTGCGCGGATCGCTACTTTTTGTCAAACGGGCGAATTCTAAAAAAAATTTCATGTATTCATTCCAATCTGGGTACATAAATTTGGGTACTATTTTGTACCATTCGGTTAAAGTAGGTAGCATTTAGGAATGTGAACAATGTACAGCTGAACACTGTGCAAATTGTACAGGGGTATCAGCTAAAAATGATCGATCACCAGGTACGGTATCTTAAAATGGTGGGTCAAAGTTGGTAGTGGGTCGACTTTGACGGCGACTGTTGGATCGTGGGTTACCCCCAAGTGCAAAACCGCGGGTTGGGTCTAGCGATCGACCGGAGGCTCCGGCTCCGGCTCCGGCTCCGGCCGGATTTGAGCCTCCGGCTCCGGCTCCGGCAAAAAAAGTGCCGGAGCCGGAGAATTTTCATTGTTCAAACTTTGGCCAAAAGTTCAAATTTTGAGAAAAAGTCGCAAGATTACCGAAGCGGTTAGTCGATTACAGTACTTATATTACTGCCAGTTGTAATAGAGATGACTACCCCTCTCTAGCAATGTGTATTTTTACGTCTCCAATTGACTAAACTCGGCCTAAAAATCACACTCACGCTGCCGCCCCCAGACCCATATAAGCTTTTAACTATGTGACTTAGTCATTTGAACTTGAGTTTTAGCTCCGATGTTTTCGGCCAGTCAAATATGTTTGCTTGTGCATGTGCTGTTATTTGGGAATTTTTTTTAAAATAGCAAAAAAGTTAATTTTCACCCATTACAAAAAATCGAAAAGTCATTCCCCTAAAGATTTTTTCCTGGTTACAACGTGACTGATATACGCCTAAATTACAGGGGTAGGGGGGGGGGAGGGGGCGGGCGGCAATCCCCGGAAGCTACAGACATTTACGGCGTCGTATGTTCTACAAAGTGCAATCTTTTCCAAATTTGTCTATTTTTTTGGGTGTATATTCTTATATACGTATATATATACTTGACAATTTTGCAAGGTTTGACTAAAAGGGGGAGGTTCAGACGAACACCCTAAAGGCCTGAACAACCAGCTCCCTCTGACTCCTGACACCTGCCCTAGGCACCGCAATCAAAATGCCGTACCGGTCAATTTGACCAAATTTTTGACTTTTTATCAATGTTGATGAAAATTTTTTGTGAAATCACCCAAAACCGGGACCAGTCAGTGGCCAACTACTGGTGGTATGAGTGTGTAAAGACATATGTACAGAAATGGGGCGTGACTGTTGAAACATTAAAAAATGGTGTTTCGAAAAAATTGAAAATTTTTTCACAATTGTCAAACTAATTGAAATTTTTTGTAAAACACTGCCTCCGGCTCCGGCTCCGGCTCAGGCATTTTGTATCCGGCTCCGGCTCCGGCAAAATTTTACCTCCGGTCGTTCGCTAGTTGGGTCGCGGGCATACATGTACACGGGGTCTCGGTCTGGAAGGCGGGGCTTGTCCCGGAATTTTCGAACTTTTAGGGGGGGCTTGACCCGACGTTTCGGGGACTTGAGCTGACAAAATAGCAAAATTTTCGAATTTCTGCCAATAAGGAGAAATTTTCGGCAAAATTTGGCTATTTTTAGCAATTTCTTCACTTTTTGCTCATTTTTGAAGCATTTTACGGCGATCTGGGGCATTTTTCGAGTGTTCGGGCACCTTTCTTTTGGCATTAAGGAGAGGAGGGGGCTTGTCCCGGAGTCTCAGATCTGGGGGGCTTGGCCTCAGACCCCCATGTACATCTGTGGTCGCGCGTCGCGGGTCGAAAATTTTAATCCGCGTACATTCTGCCTGTATCGAATAATGCCCGACTCTTGTGTTAACAAAAACAATGGTGCAAGACTGTTTTTAAGGCTAAGATTAAGATATATTTCTAAACATTTCACAGCACACATTTAGTACGTGTCTTGACCACGTAACTGCAATGATGAGAAATCTCCCCTCCACTTATGTATGCATAAACTATACGCTTCCTCAAATATACAGCCGATATTTTGATAATTTGAGTAGTAGTTTATGCTTGTGCGTTTGATTGATCGCTCGAAAAATTTTCGTGAAATTACGAAATTTTGTGGTCGAGACTCAAAATTTATACTACCGATCCGGATCGCCGATTCAAAATTTTAAAGCCGATCCGATCCGGCGATCCGATCTACATCACTAGTAGTATACTACAGATTGTGCTACCACCCACACTTCAAACAAAGCACCCTACTTAATTGTAAATTACATCAATAAAGTTAAGCTTAAGCTGGTTCGACTTGTACTTAAGTTCGCAGTGACACGGACAAGGACAAAGTTCGGTCAGCTGCTGTGAAGAACTGACAAAAGCATTTCGGCTAACTTTTTGCATACTCCAACGTTATTCACGCGAAAAGTTGGCTTACATTCGCGAGACGGTTTCTTTGGAATCGCTTAAGGACAAATCGATAGGGACAAGGACAAAAATGAACCGGGCTCTAAGCGAATACGATCGCCGCAAAGAGATGATCAGAAGCCTACCCGACTGCGATATCGGGCTATGCGAATAAAGCCAGGTTCATACTCGTCCTTATCCTTGTCCCTATCAATTTTTCCTTAAGCAGTTTCAAGAAAACTACATGGCCAAATGAGCCACTTTTTTGAACGAAAGAAGTTCAGGTTAAGTAAAACTTGTATGCAAAAAGTTATGTAGACGCAACGATTTGACCAAAGTTGCACAATGGCTGATTAAAAATTGTCCCTGTCCCTGTGTTTTTAAGGACAACTATGAACCGGGCTTAAGAAGCCCAATGGAATAATTAATGGTTAAAGGCAAACCGCAAAGCCCAGTTCAAAAGTGTTTTTAAGGACACAGGGACAGGGACAGGACAAATTTCAAACAAATGTCGTGTGAAATCGACACATTTATTTTCCTTAATTTTTCGCACACTACCTAACTGGGCTTGAATCCAACTTTGTTTATGCAAAAAACGCTACAATTGCTGAGAGAGTTGTTTGATAATCCCTTGGGGACAAAACGATAAGGACAAGGATGAACCGGGCTGCATTGGTGAGGATAAACAAAAGGACAATATGGATTGATGCAGAAACAGACAATAGTCATAAGTAGGACAGGGACGCAAACTATGTACAAGCTCAAACAAATTCGTGAGTACTATCGAAGTACTATTAGCTACAGAAGACTGAGGGATTATGCGTATATAGGTACAAATAAGTTGAGTGAAACGGGGGTCGCAGCAAGCTACAATTGGTTTTCATAAGTTTTGGGCTTATTTGATATTAACAAATATTAAAACTAAATAATCTATTAAATCTAAATGTAATCTATTCTGCTAAAATCAGTTGTGAATTAGTCATAAATACACATGTGCAGCTGAGGAGATCGGGCGGGAGCCGTCGACCGGGAAGGGGTGCAACGCTACGCTTTCATAATTGTACCCATCAAGAGTTGCGGAAGCCGACTTTGGGGGGGGGGCGGAGCAATCTCCCCCACACCCATGTACGGTCATAAAAAATACGAGTAACTCATGCTGAGCCACACATATTAAATAAAATCTATCTTGTTCAAGTTTGCTTCCTACTACAGTAAGACTAATGTAAGATTCAGCTAAGTAATTTACCAACCAAGGTCATAATTTTGATAACCTGATATAGCCAGATGGTCATAATCACTAAGCACTCAATCTGACAGTCACATTAACGGAAGGAAAAATGTTTGTTTTCAAATGACGCGCAAATAACCCGGAAATAAATGTTATGAAGCAGAAAAGTGTAGTTTGTGGATGTTCCCCCAAAAAATAGAGTGGGTTTTTTTCCGACTGCTAAACATACACGTTAAAATATATCACAGGCTAAATGGGAACGGCCAACAAGTACCCATTCTTTTGGACAAATTTGGGAAAAACAGCTTAAAATTAACAAAGGTAAAGGTTGCAATTAATAAAAGCAAAACACCAATTTTTCCGCGAAGAACGCATAACTACTCGTTTTAGTCATAAAATGCAGTCAATGTCCATCACGTAGTAAAAATAGCCCTTGGCAAAAGTCAGGCTCCTTCCCAGGGAGTGGGGGGGGGGGGTGGTGCGGGGCAACTTTGCCGCATTTTTTCCTTCGTGAGGCACCGATTTCAGCATGATAAGGGTGTCTTCGGGAGTTAGGGGGGGATTGAGGCTGGGGGAGATGAAAGCCCCCCACTGCCACGTATGGACTTCCCGTTCCCCCATCCACCCCTGCCAACATCAACCGGTATTAAACCACCCCCTCCCCCATTAGTTCTTCCTACAGTCGTATACAAACTTGGATTTATCTGATTAGATTTACCTTTACTTCGTCAATAACGCAGCGTCAAGTACACGTAATTGGCTGAAACTTGGCACACTGCTAGATAGTCCATGTGAGACGTGTAAGGCAAAGTTTCAGCTGGATATTATTATTTTCTGCTGTGTTATTCGCAAATTTGATTTAAATTTAATCAGTTAAATCCAATTTTGAATAAGGCCTCTAGTCTTGGGGTCTCAAGTTGAGTTTCCCAACAAACGGGCACCTTACGGACAAGTACATATATATGAACCAGGCTTAACACGGTTGTGCCTATCCGGTGTGACCCAAGGCTCGATTCATACTTACATCCGTATGTCCGTTCAGCCAGCTAAATTACGAAATAATGACGTCACTAACAGTGTATGTATAAGATCGGCATGTGGCGTGATTATTTCGTAATTTTTCCGGCTGAACGGACATACGGCTGTAAGTATGAATCAACCCTACGGATGCAGTATGATTAAACCCAACGGCAATATATAAGACGTATTCTATGCTTTGCCTAAACGTTCATCCCCTTAGCAGTTTTCCCAAGACGCCCATCTCCTTCAACACTCGAAATAATAAATTAGATTAGGTTCATCTGGTTCGCAGTCTGAGCGGAACCGAGTAGCACACCTGGGGCTGACTGTTTTCACAGCGACTAAACCACATGCGACGTAGTCCTCCTTACTGCAAGGCTATGCGCATGACACATTGCATAATTATAACACTAAGCCTAAGCCCAAAGTCACTAAGCCTGATAGCAACGGTGTGACTAAGCCTAAACCTAAGCCTAAGCTAAGCATGATAGTAATCGTGTGACTAAGCTTAAATCTGAGCCTAAATCTAAACCCGAATCTAAATTTCAGCATTTTCTGAAACACACACGCACACTCACACGTGTATAGCCTTGCGAGAGGGATATCCAAACCTACATGTGTAGTCTGGGCGATGCTACTCGATCTCGGTGCCGGCAGGTTAAGCTTCTTGACTTGTTGGCCAAATCACGTGATTGTAAGACATTCGAGTGACAAAAGGCTCTGGGAAAATGCATATTTGGTGCAGTATGCACATCTTTTTTGAAATGTTTGAAAGCTCGTAACTTTGAGTAACCCTACCATAATGTTACTGAAAAAAATATTAGCAAAAGTCAAAGTCAATAATTCTGAGCGCCATCTCTAGGGGAGCCACCAGTGAATGAGAAAAACTAAACATTTTAGGTTCAGTGAATGTGAAAGCGCATCGCAAATGAAAACACCTATAAGTAAAGCTGCGTCAAATTCTTCAGAGCTGAATGTGACTTGCTGACCTGGTCGCAGAGCCTAGACTGACCTGGTTGCAGAGCCTAGACTGACCTGGTTGCAGAGCCTAGACTGACCTGGTTGCAGAGCCTAGACTGACCTGGTTGCACAGCCAAGACTGACCTGGTTGCACAGCCTAGACTGACCTGGTTGCAGAGCCTAGACTCAAGACTGACCTGGTTGCAGAGCCTAGCCTGACCTGGTTGCAGAGCCTAGACTGACCTGGTTGCACAGCCAAGACTGACCTGGTTGCACAGCCTAGACTGACCTGGTTGCACAGCCAAGACTGACCTGGTTGCACAGCCTAGACTGACCTGGTTGCAGAGCCTAGACTGACCTGGTTGCACAGCCCAGACTGACCTGGTTGCACAGCCTAGACTGACCTGGTTGCAGAGCTGGGGCGTGAGGGCATCCCTCCGGGACGACAACTGGTCCTGTGACGGCGTGAGATCGTCCATGTCTGACAAGTCCTCGCTGCACAGGGAATCATAACTGTCCTAAAACAACAACACCAACATAGTCCTGCTGCCAAGCCTAAGCTACCAAAACCGACAAAACAAGTGACAACACTCCTGATGTACTCCTGATGATCTGAGTGAGTTTTCTACTGCATCACATCCTCATAAAACCATGGGGTGGGGGGCTTGAGGTAGGGCAATGGAGCATGCTTTCGTTCCCTGCCAGACCAATCTCCTACACGTCAGTAAAATTTCACCCAGCCCCCAAAAAAAAGAAATCCGTTAAAAAGCATGTTCACAAATAGACTCGACGCCTGACCGTGTGATGACATCAGGGGCCGTATTCTCATAAATAAATACCTGCAGGTAAAGTTCGGCTAACTTTACCCACTGTAAAGTCGTATTCTCCGACAATGACTAAGCCAATGTGATAGCTGAGGTAACCTTTGAAATTCGGGTCACAAAAGTGACTTTACTTGTTTTACAGCTGAAAATGAAGCATTGTGAAAATTTTTAAATGTCAATGGTCGACGTTAGCCTTGTGTATAACTTAAACTTTATTTTACCTTATCAGTAGGTAAAGTTAGCCTAACTTTACTTGCAGGTAATTGTGGGAATACGGCTACAGAAATCAGATCAGGTGCAGGGTGCTCCGTTTTGTCTCAGGGAGCAGCCATTTTTTATCAGACTTCAATGTACTTACAATATGTCGCATAGATCGCCCTGAGTCACAAACCTGGATTTATGACCCAGCTTATGCAGCAAAAACTAGCACTTTTTCGACAACACAAAGTTATCTAGTTTTCGATTCTAATTTTGAGTCAACTGTGTAAAAGCGTTTTGAATAAACATGCCTCAACAAGTGCTATATATATATATATATATATATATATATATATATCACACTTGACCCGCCCATATATCAACACCATAACATCGTTTACGATATATAATATATAATAGTTATTTTATTTTTTTTTTTTTTTTTTTTTTTTTTTTTTTTTTTTTTTTTATTTTTTTTTTTTTTTTTTTTTTTTTTTTTTTTTTTTTTTTTTTTTTTTTTTTTTTTTTTTTTTTTATATATATATATATATATATATATATATATATATATATATATATATATATATATTTTTTTTTTTTTTTTTTTTTTTTTTTTTTTTTTTGTTTTGTTTTGTTTTTTTTTTTTTTTTTTTTTTTTTTTTTTTTTTTTTTTTCTGTTTTGTTTTGTTTTTTTTTTTTTTTTTTTTTATTTTTTTTAAAATATTTTTTTTTTTTTTTTTTTTTTTTTTTTTTTTTTTTTTTTTTTTTTTTTTTTTTTTTTTTTTTTTTTTTTTTTTTTTTTTTTTTTTTTTTTAAACATCAAAATTGATACAAAGTATATGCGGACAACTTGAAAATTCTTTCTACAGCTCTCCAACTAAAAGCGATAAGACGTTTACGATACATATAAATATATAATAGTATCATTTATATTTAAAAATATATATATATAATATATATATATATATATATATATATATATATATATATATATATATATATATATATATATATATATATATATATATATATATATATATATATATATATATATATATACATAAAAAACGGTATATACCTAAGCTGAGCTACTATATATAGCACTAATGCATGTCACTATAAATAACACGAAATAATTACACAGTCGTAAAAGATGATTAATGGTTCTCATTCTGATCTTTATAATCTCAAGCACAAAGCGTGTCTAGAAGCGACTCTAGGTTAAGGCACTGCTATTTCTGCCTTTCATTTACCCTAGCAGCAATGAAGGGTCACAGGGTCAAGAAATCCAATTATAATCTTAACAGTTTTCTGAAAACCTAGTCCTAAATAAGATAATTTCATATATAATTACGCAAAAATGAAGATACATAAGTTTAGTAGGTGACGAAACTGCCAACCCTCAGCGCGCCAAAGCCTGACCAAAAATTGCTGAACCTAGAGACAAAACAGGTGGCGTGATTTTTGTGACTACTCGCTGTACTTTTGATGGTCGCAATTCGTTCTTTTCGTAATGGAATCACTATCACATGTTTCTTTACGTCTCAGGGTTCAGCATTTTTTGGTCAGACTTAGTTTAATCATGTGCTGGGTTATTTATGGTTTCTGACAAACATGAATTTGACTGTCTTGCATCATTCCAATCCTTCAATCAGATATTCCATAATGAATGGCTTCTGAACTGGTGCATACATGGGCAAGGTGGTTAAAATGAACCCGGGAAAACTAACAATTTCTTGCGCGGTCCCTTCACCCCAGGCGCAAGGGTCCATTGCAAAATGTACATAGTTAGTAGTCATTTAATCTAAATAAATTCACTGTCAGTGGCCCACCCAGAAAAGTTTCAGGGGGAATGACTTTCTGAGTTTTTGTGATGGGTTAAAATACACTTTTTAGTAATTTTAACATTTAAAGTCAAAAAAAATTCACATTCACAGCCCAAGATCACTCAGTCACAGGCTGCAGAGGTCTGGGGGCGGCTGCCCCCAGAAAAAATGGATACTTTTCCAACTTTTAGGCCAAATTTGGTTAACTGGAGACGTATCAAAAAAATTTTCCGAAAGGAAAATTCAAACAAAAGATGGAAACGTCACCTCTGACTCTGACAGTTATGTTCCACAATTAAATTTAAGGGTTAAATGCAGTTGGGGGGGGGATAGTGGACCTATTTGTTTGAGTAGAGCACCTTGAGGGAAGCATTTTTGCTTCAAGAACCCCTATTTCATTTTTTGGATTTTCTGAGATTATGACCCCCCCGAAATCTGAACCCTAAGTGAGGGACGTTTTACAATTTTTTTCCGAAGCCCTTGATTTTTGCGTTCTAATCGTGTCTAAATGGTGTCAGATTCTTGTTTACAATTTTTTAGAATCAAAACAAAGGCTCTTCGACCGGGTTCCAGCCGAAAAATTGGCCAAATTCGCCAGAAACGTCCAATTTTAGACCAAATTCAAACGTGGCCTTAATTTAGGCTTGGGCTTAGGCTTAGGCTTAGTATCAGGCTTAGGCTTAGGTTCAGGCTTAGGCTTAGGCTCAGGCTTAGGAATAAAAAATCGAAATTTTCAGAAAAAATCCTGGTAACTTAGCCGAAAGAATCCTGCCAACTAAGCCTAGACGATGAATTAAAACATCATAACGCACTCAAAACTATCCAAAAACAAAGACTATAGCCAATTTTGGCTTCGAACTTTGGCCTACGTTCACTTCAAAAAACACTGAAAATGCAATTTTCAAGGGGTCATAGCTCAGAAAATCCAAATTTGTGGATAGGGGTTCTATTACAAAAAATGCTTCCCTTAAGGTGCTCTACTCCAAAAAATAGGTCCACTATTTCTCCCCCCCCCCCCAACTGCACTTGATCCAAATTTAGCATAAGTATATATCTCTTGTAGAAATGCATGGGCTTTGATGTTGATGAAAGCTAATAACTACGAATAGTGAGCCAGAGTTGCAGATATCTGGGGGCGGCAGCCCCTAGAAAAGGATTGGAGATTTTTTAATTTTTAGGCCGAGTTTGGTCAACTGGAGACGTATCAGAAATTTTTTCTCACCAGAAAATTATAACAATAAATGGCAACGTTGAACACAACATGATGTACTTGTGCATACATACCATAGGCTTTGATGGAAGGAATAGCAAGCCATAGAATTGCAGGTGTCTGGGGGTGCAGTCCCAGAAAAAAATTTGAGAATTTTTTGCTTTTTAAGCCAAATTTGGTCAAGTGGAGACGTATCGAAAATTTTTACGGCAGGGCAATAAAAACGAAAGGGGGGACCGCGCAATCAATCTAGAGTTAGACTGCGCAGTCATTAGGAATGCGCAGTCAATTAAGAGTTGGACTGCGCGGACTATTTGTAGTTTTGGACTGCGCGGTCCAACTCTTATTGGCTGCGCAATCCTGACTGGGCAGTGCGCAGTCCAACTCTAGTTTCACTGCGCCTGCGCAGACTATTTGGACTGCGCAGTCCAACTATTAATTGGCCGCGCAATCTTACTGACTGCGCAGTTTAACTCTAGTTTGACTGCACAATCAATCTAGAGTTAGACTGCGCAGTCATTAGGATTGCGAGTTGGACTGCGCAATCAATCTACAGTTAGACGGCGCAGTCAACCCTCACGTTCGTTATGCGCGCGGTCCTTATAGTTACTCAGAGCAGCTCTCGCTCCGCTCGGGCTGCCCGGTCCAACTCCGACCGCTGCGCGGTCGCGCGGTCCACCCGGGAAAATCTCGGGTGAATCCCGGGTCTTGCCCATGTATGAACTGGTGGTCTGGTGCAAACCATGATGTTGAGAAACGTATAAATTAATAGATTATAAGGCATGCGGCTAATTTTGAGTTTTAGGACACTTTTTTCGCCACCAAGGTTTGTCACGATGAGGTAAAATCTGGGGGGCTTGGTCCAGAATCTTAAATGTCGGAAGGGGCTTGCCCCCATGTACTTGTCGTCCAAACAGTATACCTACGTGACTGTCAAAATAAGCAGCTAAAGCTGACGCACACAATTTTGTGTTCATATAGAGGAGTCTCAGTAAGAAACATTCCGGTTACTTCAATACCCGCGCTGTTACTGTGGCACCGGCTCACCGTGGACCACTTCTGAATTCTTGTTAAACTGTGTGTACAATTTTTGGAATCCTTAAAGTGGGTGATCGAAAGATGGGTTGACCCTGTTGCATGCCAGTTCTGACAGTTGCAAATTTGCACATTGGCCTTACCTGTCCTTAAATCAGGGTAGGCGCGATAGCGCCTAACCCTAGAATGAAGCTTCAGGCTTAGCCTGGCTTTGCCTATCTGTCCTTTTACGCTTCAGGTCTAGGCTTAGGGCTTAAGGCATTTTCAATTTCATCTCTAGTGATCACCCACTTTAAAAGACTCCAATTTTTCACCACTGTTCTGAAACGGACACTTTCGCGTCGGAGTTTTACACGATAAGCAAGCCTTACCCGGATCACCCTTGTTGTCCAGCTAACTCATGTTACCCTACTTAGAACTGGACCTGACAGAAGCGACCCAGAATCCAGCCTCCCTCGCAACATCCCTGCATAAATAGTGACGTGAGAGAAAATTCAATTAGGTAAAAGCGGTCTCCACAGGAGTCTTTTAGCTGGCAGGTATTTTAATAATTCACATCAAAACCAGAGCCCGCGACCAGCCAACCGAATCCGGTGCCAGAATTACTACAGGCAGGGGCGTGCTTGTCCTCAAGGACACAGTGACAGCACAGGGACAAGGACACAGGGACAGCACAGGGACAGCACAGGGACAAGGACACAGGGACAGCACAGGGACAGCACAGGGACAAGGACACGGGGACAGCACAGGGACAAGGACACGGGGACAGCACAGGGACAAGGACACGGGGACAGCACAGGGACAAGGACACGGGGACAGCACAGGGACAAGGACACAGGGACAGCACAGGGACAAGGACACAGGGACAGCACAGGGACAAGGACACAGGGACAGCACAGGGACAAGGACACAGGGACAGCACAGGGACAAGGACACAGGGACAGCACAGGGACAAGGACACAGGGACAGCACAGGGACAAGGACACAGGGACAGCACAGGGACAAGGACACAGGGACAGCACAGGGACAAGGACACAGGGACAGCACAGGGAAAAGGACACAGGGACAGCACAGGGACAAGGACACAGGGACAGCACAGGGACAAGGACACAGGGACAGCACAGGGACAAGGACACAGGGACAGCACAGGGACAAGGACAAATTTCGGTCAGCAGCTGTGCAGAATGGACAAATAAGTTTGAACTATCAATATTATGCAGTCTACAAGTGATCTCAAGGTTTATATACACAGCCTAGATACCTAACGTAGACTTGTCAAACATCAAAGAAGTCTATGTCGTGTATTTAAGTTGTTGTAAATTAGAAATATTGGTCTGGGCTATGTACAGGGACCTCAACTATGTTCATGCGAAAAACTTATTTGGACGAGCATTAATCCTGAAATTGCTTAGAGACAAAACGGAAAGAACAAAGTCAAGTATGAACCGGATTTTACGGTAGCCCTTTCTTCGCACAATTCAGCCCAACCCGGCAAACAATATGGAACAAAAAACAAGGAATTCTCTAAAGCAGATACAATACATACGCAACACAGATGAAACCGGGACATGGTCACTAAACCGAGACCTCGTGACCCGGAAGACCTCTTGGTCTTGAGACCCGGTTTGTCTATTCATTCCATTCCAGTCGCCCATTCACCACAAAACGCACAGAATTTTTGACTCAATTCTAGTAGTAAACGGTAAATTAAAACATTTTGTTAAAGACAATAAGACAGGGTTCAAGAAAGTTAAAATGATTAAGCATGGTAGAACATTCAGCACAATTTTAGTCTTTCTATGTTTATCTGCATAGCCTTGCTGTGACAAACTTAGGGATCTAAGCCGATATAATGCGTGACTTGATAGTGTCTATCAGGTGAACTGGTGAAACAGAGTAATTTCTAAAAGCCCAGGCCCTTGACTCAATTGAAGCCAGCTATAGCAAACACGATCATCTAAATAATAGCTTCTATAAACAAGGCTCGCCTGCTTTTCAGCCAGCTAAATCCGTCACATCTTTCCAATTTTTCATTCAGCTTTTAGCACTTTCAGTAAAAGAATTCGGCGACAGGAAAAGTTGAGTCAATTCAATTTGTTACATTCATGGGCATAGATGCACATATGGGGGTGGTTAGGGGGGTATCCCTATCCAGTATCCACACCGTCCGCCTTCAGACAGAAAGCACCCCCCTCTAAGTGCAGCAAAGTTGAGTAAAAAAAATGAAAAATTGCAAATGTTTTTCCGGCTGTGGCCGAAAAAGGGCCCAAAAATGAGCTAAAAATAAAAAACCGCGCAATTTTTCCGGCTTCCGCCGGAAAAAACAAAACCAGTGAGCACCCCCTACAGGCACTTTACCCTCGCTGATTGCTCCCGTGAATCTCCGGTCAAGGGTGCATGAAAACGAAGGGGGGGGGGGTGAAGGTAAAAGGGAGTGAAGTGCCCCCTCGTGCTCACCACACCCCTTTTTGCGCACACTCAGGACACTATATTTTACGAGCATACAATCCCTTCATAAGACTATTTTCTCTTACAATCTGCTACGACTCTTATTCAGATATTCAAATGCAAGCATAGCTATATACATACTGTCAAAAAACCGTACTGCACACAACACTATTTGATGGCCAAAGCTTGTGACCATACGTGGGCAGCTACCAAATTGAAGGGGGGGGGCACCGGGGGGTGCGCAGCAACTTTTCCGGTCCCGTTTGCTTCATAAGCATACATGGGCGTGGGGGGGATTGCTCCCTCCCCCCCAACCCGACCTCGTTCCCCCGCCTGACAGGGCCGCTCCCCCCAGAATGTTTTGAAGGTAGCTCACGAAGCAAAAATCAGGAGCAAAATTGGTGGCTCACGAAGCAAAAACGGCCAGAAAAGTTGCTTCGCAGCCCCGCACGCCACGAAACACCCAAGAACCATATATGCTTGTGACCCCCTCCCCACTGCATTTACCTTCACGGATGCGAGTAGATGCCATCTGGTAAATTTAGAGCAGTGCAGTTGCAACATAATTCACGACTAATATCGTAGCGACCAGATCATACCCAAAATCATTGCTACTAAATTTAATTACGTGTCCATTGATCAAATAGAGCCAATCGCGTTGCATCGACCTTGGAATGGATCACAGACAGATCAGTAATGATTCAATCAAATTGTTCACTATCGATACAACGCTGACTTTGACATACAAACTATCCGTATCACAGTTTTGCGAACAAGTGAAAAGGCTCGTAGGTCAAAAAAGGGGGTTCCGAAAAAAATTTCGCAACTCAATCGTTAAGCTTTAAGGCACCGGCGGCAGTTTTTTGTGGGGGTCGCAACGAAACATGGATTTGTTATAGGTCCTACGGGCTACGACTTAACAAGAAGCAGTAGGAAGCTGCAATTACAAAAATCACAAATACATCTGTACCCCATATATATATATATATATATATATATATATATATATATATATATATATATATATATATATATATATATATATATATATATATATATATATATATATATATATATATATATATATATATATATATATATATATATATATATATATATATATATATATATATATATATATATATATATATATATATATATATATATATATATATATAAATATATATATATATATATAAATATATATATATATATATATACACAATATACATGTGACGGGGTCCAACTTTTGGGGGCGCCTCTCCGGCCAAATATTGGGGAAAGTCCCCCCTTGATCGACCGAAAATGCCTAAATTTTGCAAAATTTTTCCAAAAAATGAAATTTTTACTAAACGTTACCCCAATTTTCGGTACGATCTCCCCCGGACCCAAGGGCGGACGGTGGGGGGATATAGGGGATATATCCCCCCCTTTTGCCCGGAGCAAAAGAAAATTTTTTGGAGCCGCATAACAAAAATGGCCGTAAATTGATGAAATTTGGCCTCAAAATCAAAAAATTTCCCCAATTTTTTTCTGGGGGCTGCCGCCCCCAGAACCCTGCGACTTACTATTTCTTCTTATTATCTTTTGTCATAAAAGCCTATGCATGCATGCCTATTGCCTAACCAACTCGCTGAGGTAACTTCGCTTTGCGGTTACATCTCGCTGGGGTTGTTAAATGTTATTCATCTCGCTGGGGTTGTTAAATGTTCAAGGTTCAACATTACATTACATCATGCTACATCCACTTGTGTAATACACTGTCTCCTACTCTAATGTGATGTTCCCAACCTTTGTTTTAAATTCCCCGTCGAAAAAATTTCTGAAACGTCCCCAGTGTTGACTAAATACGGCCTAAAAACTGAAAAAAAATTTCCAGAGCCAGAGGGCTGCCGTCTTCACCCCCTGCAACTGTTTGGCTTTGTTTAACATAATATTAACTTTCCATATATATAATTAAATTTCATTAATTGCTGGCATTATTCAAATCGTAGTGTATTGTTCACAGATTTTGTATTTTAAAGAGTGAACAACCAATATTATCATCAGCTTCGCAACTTAGGCATATGTGTGTCTGTACCTATATGTTTTTTATTTTGCTGATCTCATTTTTTTGCAAATTCGCAATAATTTTCATATCATATCGCAAAATTGTGAAACAATTTTGACGCAATAGAGGTGAATTCGTAAAGTCCAGTTGTTGGTTTCTGTGGCTTACCCAAAACAATTTCCGATACGTCTCCAGTTGACCAAATTCGGCCTAAAATTTACATAAATCTCCAATTTGTTCTGGGTGCTGCCGCCCCCAGACCACTGCACCTTTGTAGTTTAGTGATGTAGCATTTTTAAGGAGTTTTGTATATAAGTGTTAGACATGGACTTGCTAAAAGGTGCACTTCAACCTATTACGAAAAATCGAAGTCATTCGCCCCGGCCCCCGAAATTTTTTTCTATGGACACCACTGTCTCTCGATAACATCATGACGCAGCAGTGCAACACATGTAGTAACGCAGCTTAAGAATGTAGTAAAATAGTCGAATAAGGTAAAAAAAATTTATACCGTATCCCCCCTTTTTTGGAGGTCACGGTACGCCCCTGCCCGGACCCTCGATTTTTGGTCATCCACCCCCCCCCCCATACTCTACATGTCTATATTTTAGGCCCTCATCCCCCGCCTTATATAGACTTATCTGTGCTAGAAATTTCGTAATCGATTCAATTAAACACAAAGAGTGGATTCCATTGATCCCTTGTCCGATTACAGATATTTCACCCCTCCCGGCCCTCACTCATAATCTCTGCACATTTTTGTTGTGACAAGGTCCCCTGTGTGGCATGGCTGAACGACTTCAAAAGAAATACTGAGAATGAACGAAAAATATTCATAACAAGTCAAGTCATAACAATCTGCCATGAAAATTAAGGATGTACCGAAAATTCGGTATTCGGTATTCGGTATTCGGTTTTCGGCCGAAAAACGGGTATTCGGTATTCGGTACCGAAAAGTCAATTTTCGGCCGAATACCGAATAGTTAGAAAATCAAGGAAATTCCAAATGAAAGAACGTTTAGAATAAGAACTCATTTTATTAATCTTTCAATTAGCACTACACTTCGACCTGAGACGTACAGAAAAAACATAAAAACTGTATAATTATATGTTAAATAATAACCTCTAATTAGCATTTGTGAGGCATTTAACACAACTCATATTAATTGCATGAATTTTTGATGGATGCTTATAAGTATCGTCAAAACTCAAAAAAATTGGAAAAATGCGAGTAAACTTTGCAAAGTTCACAAGCAGTTTAATAACTGTCCCACTTAGAACTGCCGGGGTGAAAAGAGACAAGCCTTCATGAAAGATAAAAGCAAAGAACACAAAGCCACAAAGTTTCAGGGGTCTGGGGGCTGGGGGCGGGAGCCCCCAGAAACAAATATATAGAAATTTTATTTTTAGGCCGAATTTGGTCAGTTGGAGACGTATCAGAAATTTTTTATTCATCGATAGCTGAAAAAGTTTAGGCCAGCTGGCTTCAATCGCTGAAAAAATTTAGGCCAATCCGGAAAAAATTAGGCCATGGCCTTAGCTATGGCTTTAAAAACCCAGGTTTACAAGAAGCAAAAAGATGATTACACGAAGGGGGTGGTATATTCGACAGCACACTGGCACGATAGTTATTTGTATAATATTATAATACATGGTTCATATAGCATATAAAACATGTTTCTACGTTGAAAAAATGCGAGTTTGCATTTACCGCCAGAACCGAATCTGCGCCTATGTTGTGTATATCGCTCAAAGTCGCATGTTTTCAGCATTGTTTCTGAAACTTTTTAGTTGGAGGTGTAACTTTTCGCGCCAAAAAACACTGTCCCACTCCACCCCGGAGTCCTATAGATAGTATTTATATATTTATCTATATGTAGTATTATATTTTTCTGGATTTTTAAAATCTGAGAAATCTGCGTGACAAACGACAACTATTCGGTATTCGGTATTCGGTATTCGGTTTTCGGCCGAAAACGAAAAACCGAATATTCGGTATTCGGTATTCGGTGAAATTTTTTTCGGTCCCATCCCTAATGAAAATCATATAAATAGCCAAGAAATAAAAAAATCAGTCTAACTCTAGCTAATCTAAATTTCCCTGCCGACTACGGCTCAGGTTTAATTTGCTGAAACTGAAACGAAGCTTAATCTGTGAGGTGGTGCTGCTCCAATAAGGTGAGACGTAAAAAAACAGCCAGGATACAGCATCTAAAGCAAATTTCTCAACTTTGTGTGACACGGGATGTCTAGTAACCTATGGGGGATGTGACACACACACACACAAGCTTTGATTACAGCTATTGTTGAACCTGAACAAAGTGTTTGTTGAGACAGAGAAGCTCTTTAAGATGAGCATAATGAGGTCTAGTGAGAAATCGCGGAGCACAAGACGTGCTTGAAATGTTGCGGAAGAGGTAGCTAGTCAGCTATAAAGTCTTAAGATCCCTTTCAATTGAATATATATACATAATACATATATAAATATGTATATGTATGTTTTTTGTACTTTTATCATCTTTATATGTATATACATATGTGCAGATGTTTTTGCAGAAGTAAAGAAAAACGCAAGCGATACGTCTCAGGAAAACGAAATCGGTATCATATCTATTGATTATTATTCTCTAGGTAAAGGTAGCCTAAATGTTCACCGTAAAAGTAAGTTAGCGTCCCGCTGATCCAGCAGAAGTCAGACCCTCAGGCAAATGCTCTTCACAGACCCCCTTAGATGATTACTGATTGATCAGGATTCATGATGATTAATATATTAATATATATTAATATAGTATATTAATATAGTTATATAATTAATATATAATAATTAATATATAATTATATAATATACATAATTGATATATAATTATATATAGTAATATATATATACATAATTATATATTAATATAGTTATTGATCGAATTAAGCTGAATCGAGTCAGCTCAATTCAGACTTGGATATTAAGCTACTACCAGGGGTGGACGCGGGTCAAAATTTTCGACCCGCGACCCGACCCAACCCGCGGCTCGACACTCGTGGGTAACCCGCGACCCGACCCGCGCAGCGCCCCACTTTGACCCACCACTCTACCAACGAGAAAAAAAACGCGCACGCGTAAAACCCGACCGGCGACCCACTTTGACCCACCACTCTATATATACTATATGGTGGACGTATATATATATGGTGAGTGAGAGAATCATTTTTTATGTCCTGGCTTTTTTTTGAGCATGATATAGTCGGATATATACTATATTGCGGTGTGATATATATATGATATATATATATATATATATATATATATATATATATATATATATATATATATATATATATATATATATATATATATATATATATATATATATATATATATATATATATATATATATATATATATATATATATATATATATATATATATATATATATATATATATATATATATATATATATATATATAGAACCGTGTCTTGTTTCATGTCGTTTGCAATCTGATCGAGAGAAGTTTATTTATTTAATAACTTCAAAAGACGCTCATACATTAAATAGAGTATCAACTTTTATACATCTGGCTTTTTCTAAAAGAAATCAGTTCTATCAAAATTTAAGGAAATCTTGAAAATTCGACAGGATATCGTGTAAAACAGCATAACCTGCTTACTAGTATATATATATATATATGCATGCGTACGTATTATGTGCAACCTGTGCCGTGTATAATCAAATGCTAGCATAGTATGTCCTAGTATTTGGTCAGCTGGAGACGTATCAAAAAATTTTTCCGACAAGAAAATTAAAAACAAAAGATGGGAACTACATATTAGACAGTATATTACACCAGTAACTACAGCATAATGTACTCTTGTAGACATGCATATATAGGCTTTGACGAAAGTTAATAACAAGGAATAGTAAGTCACAGAGTTTGTAGGGGTCTGGAGGCGGCAGCCCCCAGAAAAAAATTTTGACAATTTTTGAATTTTTAGGTCAAATTTTGTCAATTGGAGACGTATCCGAAAATTTTTTCGGCCGGGCTATAAAAACCAAGGAGGGAACCTTGGTAGTTGTTTCAGTTTTCGCGGGTCACACAAAAGTTTTTGGACCCGCGCAGCCTGCAGTGGGTACCCGCGCAGCCTGCAGTGGGTACCCGCGGGTCGACCCACGGCTCAAATTTTTCGACCCAACCCAACCCGTGGGTACTGGTACGACCCGTGTCCACCGCTGGCTACTACATCTGTAACAGGTTGACTCTAGACCATATATACATGTAACGGTGTCAAAATTTTGGGGAGCCTCTGCGGCCAAATTTTGGGGACCCTCCTGGAACGACCAAAAATACCCTTAATTTTGTAAAATTTTGCAAAATTTTCCCAAAAAGGTGTCATTTCTACTAAATTTTGCCCAAATTTTCAGGAGCATCCCCCGGCCCCTCCATTTTTTTTTGGGGGTTCCCCGTCCCCCCCATACATGCATGTTCTGGACTCACTGCATGTCAACATAAATAAATTATATATACGTTCAATTTCAACAATCACCACAGACATTCTGTATGCAAAATTCCAAAAAAGCGAGAAAATATCTGCTGTCTAAACTTACCAGCAATATCCTCTATTGAATTAGCATTCCAGAAGAGTTTTATAAAACGCCTAGCAGCATCCGAAAATAAACTTTCAAACTTCCGCCAAACTTTGTGTTTGACTAGCAACTTGTAAAACACTTGGTAGTTCACACGCCCCTGGGCTAAAGCTAAACTGAACACGAGTTCACACTCCATGAAATACACGGCACACGGCAGGCATTTTGCCCCAAAAAAATCCGTGGTGTTTTTTACCGCAGCTCCATAAAAGGAAGGATTGTATTTATACAAGCAAACGCGCAAAAAAGTTTTGGTCTAGAAAGTTGGGCAAGACACACCGATCTGAGGAGGATGGAGCTGACACCCGGAGAGGGTCACCCAAAATGACTTGAAGTTTAAAAAACTGGGTAGCTTAAAATGAATGAAAAGAGAAGAAAGAAGAGATGCCTAAACCTAAGGCCTATATTATGTAAAGTAAGGGCAAATAAAAAAATCTGACACAACTGTCATACACCAGGTACAAAGGGATCTTCTGATCACTCACTTTCAAGATAACCAAAATAGCCTCGAAATAAATAACGAAAATTATAGTGTTGCAAACAAACAAACAAGATATATACAGGTCAGTAATCACGCCAAACTTATCCAAAAAATATAAAAAAAACAACTGAAGACCAAAGCGATTACGTAAACACCAACGTTGCTTCCACTGAAGCATAAAGGACCCCGGGGATGTCGCCATTAGATTTTTTACGTTTATGACATGTTGTTAAACCATTGCGTCGAAAATCTCAGAAAAAACATGCTTGAATGACACGAGCAAAGAACCGAAATTCCGCTACTACAATTTCAAGTGTTTTCACTAAAAAGCCAACAATCAACTGTTAAAAACCCAATACCTATTCGGCAATGAATATTTTCTAAACATAACATTGACCACGGTTCGCATAATAACGCATGAATATATGTATAGTTAATTTTCACAGTTAAGCATTAGGGTCATTATTTATCGATTGACGGACTTTACTGTACCAAAATAAGTTTGAACTCATGCTCAGCTTTGATGGGACAAGTAAAATTGCCATTGAAAAAAATTTGACCCTTGGATAATTAAAGTAAGCGACAAACTGATAAACTACTGCTGGTACATACATGTACATATGTAATCACACATGTATGAGGGGGGATGGGGGGGACCCTCCCCCCCCCCAAAATCGAGGACATGGGGGGGAGGGTCACCAAAATTTGGGCAAAATTTAGAAAAGATGGCCCTTTTTGGCGAAATTTTTAGAAAATGTTGCAAAATTTAGGGTATTTTTGGTCGACCTGGGGGGGGAGGGTCCCCGAAATGTGGCCGGAGAGGCCCCCCAAAATTTTGACCCCGTTGCATGTATGTATGTGTAATACCGTCATGTCTGTTTATATACATAAACCAGACCACTAAAGCCGGGATCATACCTGTCTTTGTGCCTATGCTTCGGGTCCTACGCGATTTCAGAAAAACTGCATAGCCAAATATGTCAACTTTTTGCAAACTTTTTGCAAATGAGGTCACTTCTAGACCCTACTTATTAACTTAGATGCATCTGTCTATTTTTCACAGCAGCTGACAGAAATGTGTCCTTGTCCCTGCCCTGTCCATGTGTCCTTAAATATGTCCATAGGACAAGCATGAACCAAGCTTAAGCATTACCTGCTGCATTCATGTATTAACGAGGGCTTCCTCATTCTCAACCGTGATCGACCCAAAATACCCAACATTTTGCTTTCTTGATAAAGTGTCATTTTTACCTATTTTTCCACCAAATCCTCCCCTCAAGACTTTTAGGAACCCCAACTTTTAGGGGGTACCCCATCCCCACCCCTACTTACATGTATATATAGCTGCACTCATCTGACAAAAACCTTAGTATATGTATATCTGAATCGTGAAGCTAACCTGAAGACAGCGATCCAAAGGATCCAATATTAATGTAAAATTAGGCTCCATTGCACAAAAACTTATCCAGATGCTAAAATAACTAAAATAAAACTTGCGCAATAAACTTCCAGTTAACTTGAAAGCTGCATATATGATGTGATGAATTATTAACCTTAAACCTAAACCAGCATAATTTGAATGCATATATAAAAAGCCCCTATAAATACCGGCATATGTTTAGGCAAAATTTAGCCCAAGTCCTATATCCGGGGGGGGGGGTGCTTCCAAAACGGGGAATACCCGGATACAGTATATTTAGACGAAAAACAATTTTCATACGTATATAATTAAAGCTTCACTGATACTAAATTTGACAAAATAGGACACCACAAAGAGTATTTATTTGCGATTTGGGGCACCCTATCTGAAAGGGGGGCTCACAAAGTGGGACTGGGAACCAAATTGGGGGGGTTCCCACCCCATCCCGCCCACTACAAATATGCCAGTAAATGCAATGTTTTTGCTTTCTGAATATCTATATACTTCACCTACACAACGATCTACTTAAAAATTCAGAAATTTATCTTCAGTTAGAACCTAAGTAGGTGAATGAGCCTTCGACCTTTGCTATACTTATATATACTATTCTAACGTATATACTACATAAACTCCGTTTTTGAACGTCTCCAATCTGTTGCTCTGTCAATAGGGCCAATTCCTTTACCGGAGTAAACGGACTGGACTTATTTTAGTCCGAGGCTTTGGAATGGCAAATAGGGTTAAATGAACTAAACTAGTTAAAATAAGTCAGCGGCTTAATTTTAGTCTGACACCATTCCAAAACTACAACTGGACTAAACGGATTTAACATACACGCTTAACATTAGCGTGCATAGTTAAGTCCGTTTAGTCCGATTAAAAAGCAGCGCGCTAAAAGTTAAGTCCGTTTAATCCTGAGGTTTTGGAATGGCATTTTTCAGCATAATTTTTAAACCGTTTAGTCCGATTATAATTAACCCTTTAATCCGATAAAGGAATAGGCCCTTAGTCACAAACATTACTGGCAATCAATTCTCAACTACAAAGTTCATTAAGTTGATTAAATAGTAGTTAATTACATCGCTAAATGCAAGTAGGATCAATTTTCAACTATTTTTAACTCAATTATGCACTAATTTTCAACCATCAAAAGCTGACTGACAGGTTCAGAGTGATGTTCACGACGGCAAGAAAGACCAGAGAGCCAGACAAGAAGGGAAATAGACCAAATTTGGGGAAAATACTTGACCCTAACCTCACTCAGACGGCCAAGCCCTAACATTTCAAATCCATGTTTATACCAAAATATATACGCGCACGACGTGGATAGGTAGCAAATTGTGAATTTGTGAGATACCCGGAGGGGGGTTCGGGTGCGGAACAACTTTTCTAACCATGTTCTCTTCGTGAGCCACCATTTTTGCTTTGTGAGCCACCATTTTCCCTTCGTGAGCCACCATTTGCTTTGTGAGCCACCGATTTTGCCGTCGTCAGCACCTTTCAAACATTCCAGGGGCGGGGGTTCAGCGCCTGTCTGGGGGGGGGGGAGATTATAGCCATCTTGGGGAAGGGGGAGGAACCCCCCAAATCGTGAATATACGTAAATTTGGGAAATGTAGCCAATTAGCTGAAACTGACCACTAATTTGACTGTGCTTAAATATATATATAAGTTTGACTAAAACTATGCAATGCGAAATCCCAGCATCAAGTGCAAGAATTCCGCTTCGCTTAAGACTGCAGGTTTAAGGTTGACACTTATTAACTAGCCTTGTGAAATAATTACAGATTTAGTGCTTCCGTTTTCACATTTATAGAAATCGTCTGATCACATATATACAAAAGTGCATATTATTTGAGCAAGTTTTCATTCCAGTTCTGAATTCACACTAAGCTCCGCCCACACTTGGTCAAAATTTCAAACCCATAAAAATTTTAAAAAATAAAATTTTTAATCGACCCGTGCTAATAGTTCCTCCTTTAAGAAACCAGCAGTATAAAGCGTGCTTTTACAACCATCAATTAATTACGCAATCAGCATAAACACAGTTAATCAGTTATTAGCACCAATCACAACACTCCGCTTGATTAAACACCATAAAGACCGCACACACACATATGTATACACATTTCTACAACGTGCAGATTACAAAGTCGTGACTGTGTCAGTATAATAAACCTAGGTAATATGCGTCTTGAGAGACCTAATGGCTTCATTACGCAAATTAGGTAATTATATATCTCGGGCTATTTGAGTAAATATTATGCTGATTATATATATATATATATATATATATATATATATATATATATATATATATATATATATATATATATATATACACATGCGGTTTGGCTATTTTTTCCTTGCTGTCATAGTTGATCAGGCTAAACAAACGTTATTTGCCAAATTTAATAAGGTTGATGAAATATATATGCTTCAAAAACATCTTATATAATTCAGGCCCGCAAGGGTGGTGGTTTGTTTGCAAGCAAAAACTTGAATCAAGATCGATGCCGTTCAAAAAATAACTGATATATACTGAAATGATTTAGACGACTATCGGGTCCCGGTACTCACTACTCATATCCGACTGTTCAGCCGTATGTATGTATATACAGAATTATATGACATGTACGTACAACTTGTATAAAGCAGCGTGCAGTCATGACCGGTGGGATCCGTTCGGCAGAAGTAGGCATCAAAATATTTAAATAAGGGCTCGATAATCCACCGTAATTAAACTAAACCTTTTATATAATATATAATAAAAAGCTAAAACAAATAGTAGGTTTCGCTGTAAAATTCTCAAATACAAAATAAAAAATTGGAATCTAAAATAAAGAATAAAAATTTCAGCAGAAAAATGGGAATCACAACTAAATGGAATCACAACTACTGTATTTTCTTTTGACACTACACAGTACACGGTTGAGGTGGTAGTTCATAATTATCTCTGAAATAAGAGAGACAATGACTCGAGAACTACCACCTTAACTAAATGGAATGCGAATTTACGGTTATTTTATCATCAAAGATATATAAAAAACCACTCGGCACTCGCCTTCCCAGCATGTTTTAACGGTAAGCTGGCCCACATGGCTAATTTATATTCATAGAAAAACAAAGAAGCCCTTCATCTCACATCCGAACTGTGAAGAAGAATAATCACTCGGTCAAAACTAGCTAGACGGAAAACGAACTTTCCCTAGAGAAAACAGGTGCTACTAGGCACTCACAATCAACAGCGTTACTCATGAGTATATACGCAAAAATGGTCAGCACCAGTAGAATCTAGAATTAAAAAACTTTAGTTATTAAAACCTTAGTTTTTTATGGAAAATAGAGTAAGGAAAGTTTTTGCTGTTTTTTCTACCTGAGCACTGTTCCAGGCAAGAAAATAAAAATAGGTTAGGAGTGTAGCCAGTGACAGCAAAGGTCAGCCAAACCCAAATTTCTATCATTTTTATTTTATAAATTAAATTTAATTGACTAATTGAATTTTAAATTTTAACATTTATATATTAATCAAAATTATGCAATTTTTGACTAAATTTGGCCAACACTTTTAGAAAACACGTACCCTTTTTTCAACTAAAACGCGGTTCATATTTTGCCTGACGCAGGGTAAATGAGGTCAATATCCCACAAAAGATACAGGGCAATGGGCAAGTCGTATATGTATACGGAGTCTTAGTCGGGTGAGAGCTTGACCTGGATTTTCCAAGTAGTAGGCGGCTTGTCCCGACATTTGCGAGTCTTGAACGTACAAAAATGTAAAAAATCCCAAACTATGCCTAAAAATGTAAAATTTTCGCAAAACTGGTATTTTTTGGCTTTTTGGTCGTTTCTGAAGGATTTACAACCATCTAAGGCGAATTCTTAATTTCAGTAAACCTTTTTTCAACCCAAGGAGGGAGCCTTGACGCAATAGGTCAAATTTAAGAGGGAGCTTGTCTCAGAATCGCAAATCTCCTAGTATTGTAGGGAAAGTCAAACTGTCGATAAGTGACCATTCCCCCCAGATCACACCCAAAAATTAGGTTTAGGAACTAATGTCTGACCAGAAATTTAGGCGGCGTAATATTTTTTACCACTCACTGTATATACTCTTGCTGCTAGCAGTGCTTTTCGTAATGACACACCGTGTTTCTATTTAGCTCTGGGTCCAGCGTCTTTTGGTCAGACTTCACGACAGCTAATGTGGCCCAAAACCTTTATCCAGCCACCCGCCACTGCTCCACCTACCGTAAGGCCGATCGCTTTCTTGCATCCGTAATCCTCTGCGTCCTCGTATCGACGGCTAGTTCAAGTCAAAAAGTGTCTACAAAACTGAATGCTAGAGTGAAGCTGAAGAAAGCGTCAAGAAATTGAACTGTTGACGGGAAGAGTGAGACGAGAAATGGCAGGGAGAGGAGGGCTAATGATGATGACCACTTCGCGTGTCTCAAAACACATGGTTATTGCGCTCTTACGCTACTGCGCATCAAAAATGCCAAAGATTGAAATTTTTGCTTCAATCTGATTCTGACTAGCTGGACTACCTTGAACTTGAAGTCATTTTGAACAATTTGAATAACTAATAACTCAAGACCACACATGAGCGCGGGGGGGGTTGGAAGAGGTTTCCAGTTTTCACCCCCTCCCCATTATGTTTTGGAAGCAGCTCACGACGGTCCAATCGGTGGCTCAATGGCCCACATAGCAAAACTGGTGGCTCACAAAGCGAAAATCCGCGGAAAAGTTGCTCCACATGTCCCCCCACCGGTGGCTCACCCCCCCTCCAGAATTCGCTAGCTGCCCACGTATGCTTAGGACAACGACGGAACTACAAGTACAGACTACATCACATTAACACAACGATGGCGGCGGGGGTAAACTCAACATTTGAAGCAGGTAGTTGTGATGGTGAACTGCATCAAAAATGAACAACTGGATGAAAACTCACGAAAAAATTTCACATTTTTAGGCAAAAATTACAACGTCTGCGTTTTTATGAGTTTATATAAACCTTCCAGCAACCTAAAATTTCAAAAAAAAAAACGGGCAAAGCCCCCCAGACTGAGACCCAGTGTAATGCATGGTAAAAAGCGCATAAAATGACCAAAACTAAGTTTTTAAAAAAACAAAAGACAAGGGTTCCAAATCCAGACCAAAAACCCGAGCAAATAACTGCTCAGCAGTCTTTTTTTGAAATAGTAAAAAACAATTACTGTTAAGTTCAAGTGTCAACAAGTTACGCTTCACCAATCCAAGCTAGCTTAACCCAAGCCTAACATTAACATCACTAGCTATTGTGATACAGTGTCACCCTAATGTACAATTAATGCTTCACTGTAATCCGTTCAGCTCAAAACCAGAACCAATGGAAGCTACAAAATATATAACGTTCACTGAAGCTGAACTTTAGCAAAGTTCACGCTATCTTTGTTCAGGCTGAAAACTCCCGGCTTACAAGACCAGAAAAAGCCTGACCCAACATTATCCACTACTTATCAGCAAATTTGTCACTGGGACTATGATTTAATTCCTGCCTTTTTTGCCTCGACAGACAACTAAAGCCGTATCGAAGTTTCCACCTAACACTAACTTTTCTGAAAGAACTGCGCAAATAAATGGCAGCTACTACGTGCCATTGTCAACTTAGAGCATGGTTCATACCATACGCGGGCAGTTAGCGAATTCTGGGGTGGGGTGCGTGCGAAGCAAACGTTTTTTCCTCCTATTTTTGTATATTTGCTTCGTGAGCCACCGAGCACCTTCAAAACATTATGGGGCGAGGGTGAAGCACCGGTGTTGGGGGTGAAGTTACCTCCTGGGGATCATACTCGTCCTTGTTCTTGTGTCTTTAAGCTATTCCAAAAAATTGTTCGACCAAACGTGATGATTTTTTAGGATAAAGGCAGTCTCTAAGGGTAAGGATGCCATACTGTATAATGACAGAAAGTGTCATAAGAAAATCTACTATAAGTTTTAAAAATGGGTTGTATTTTGACTAGTAAATATCTACAAAAGATTAAACGGATTAGATTTAAATTAGTTTGCCTGATAACTAGTATGGTGAGATAAACTTGAAGAATATTGTGCACAAACATGAGATGCTACAAACAATTTTATAAGTTCTAAAGTCGATGTCATGAGTTTTTGGCAAACCAAATTTTAATCAAATCCGTTTAATTCATTTTAGAAATTGGCTCAAAGTTATGGATTGATATATTTAAACAGAACTCAATTTGACAACTCAGTCAGAGATTGTTTCCAACAAAAGTTTGTAAACAAATAAAAAAACAAAAAATGTTGCAAACTGCCAAAATAGTTTTTGAACTCGTCAAAATGTTTGGCAACCAACTTGAAAGATGAAAAAACTTAAAACTTCACAATCACATGCCGCAAAATAGACTGAGACATTCAAAGGACACAGATAGACGCAAAAATCGATTTTTAACTTCAACTTTTTTTAAAATTGATAATGAAATTTTGTAGTTATATATAATTATATATTAGTGCAATTGCATTGAGCCTAATATAAAATTATATAACAGCAACAGGAAAATAATAATACTGTCCAGAGCAATCGGCAACAGGGGGCGAGGGAGGGGGGTGATCTCCAGCTTTCGTTTTTTCCGGCTGTAGCCGAAATTTTTTCGACTGTTTTTCGATGTTCAATTTCGTTTTGGGGCGCTGTTTTGGCTACAGACGGACACTTTTAGCCCAATTTTCGATTTTTTATGTATTTCTGGGGCACTTTTTAGGCCGCCAAAGGGGCGCAGGTCCCCGCTGTCTGAGAAGGCAGTGTCGGCCCCCTTGAGAAAGCGTGGATACCCCTCTGCCCCCCCTGCCTATGTGCATCTGCATATGCTAGTGGCTAATCTGGCGTTCTTTCCGTTGAAAGATGTAGTTGCTTCGCTCGCTATGAAAGTGAGGGGCAATAATAATGTACATGTGCTTCCATGCTGTGTTCACATTTTCAAGACCATACTATCATACATGTAACGGGGTCAAAATTTTGGAGGTCCTCTCCGGCCAAAGTTTGGGACCCTTCCCCCCCTGATCGACCAAAAATATCCTAAATTTTGCGACATTTTTCCCAAGAAAGTGCCACTTTTACTCAATTTTGCCCAAATTTTCGGGAATCTGGCCCCTCTATTTTGGGGGGGTCCCCCCAACCCCCTCCCATACATTTATGCCTACTTTTTTTGGGGGGAGGATACAAGGGGAACATGTATATACACGAGAGTTAATTTGAAGAAGTGGACCTCAGAAAAAATTCAAAAAGACGATCGAAAAAGAACAAACGAGCGTCAGCATCACACCCTGGCCTTGCAAACAGCCTAACCAAGCTTGCATTTTCACTTGACAGCTTGTGCTTAAATCACTCAAGCTACAAAATGAGGACGTATTGGAGATAATTATTATAATTATTGACGCCGAGCGAAAATTGCGAATGCCCAATACTTTAGAAACGTTTGTTATTTCTAGCTGTAGCCAAATGCGTGAAAAACAGATTTAGAATTCCACAGTATCCCCTCCATGTAAGAGTGATAGTCCGGGGGAATTCGTGCTCAAGCATCATTCATAACTTGAGTTCTGTGGGCGCAAAGTTTACATAGCTGACAATAATGGCGCATTTGTGGAATTGCACAACACAAAACTGTATTCACTTTTATATGCCGATGACCTTCTAATTTTTGTTGATTCCGCCACAAAACTACAGGACTCAGTAAGGTTATTAGAAAATTATTGTGAAAGGTGGGGATTAAGTGTAAACACTGAAAAGTCTACAGTTATCTGTTTTAAACCCAGACGGGGCTTGGTACATAATTTTGACATTGTTTACAAAAATGTGAAATTAAAAAAATGTAAACGAGATTAAATATCTTGGTTTTTTACTGAATCAACAAGGTTCTCTTAACATAATCAGTTGTAATCGTACTCAAATGGCATAACGAGCCAATATTAGTCTTATGCATGCAATGTCATCATACCCAGACATTTCTGTGAACACTGTATTTTACCTTTTTGATACTTTGGTTGTATCCGTAATTAATAATGGTTGTAAAATCTGGGGCTACGCATCATTTTCAGTTGGACATACTTTGAAATTAATCCGTAATTGTACCGACACTCAAGAAAAACTTCATTTGGCATTCATAAAAAGATTATTACATGTTAAAGGTGCCACTCCTACAGCAGCAATATACGCTGAGACAGGTCGTGTCCCTCTTTTTATTTAAAAAATTACAGCCATGTTTAAGTACAGGTATAAAATTCTAAACAGCCCAGAGCAGTGGCGGATCTAGAAATTTTCCAAGGGGGGGGCTCGGACCCCGATAGGCCCCCCGACCAATAGGCCCCATTTTTTTGAAATGTGTTAAAATGCACTTAAATGCGATTATAACGCAAAAAACGGCACATATTAACACATTTCGTTAAAAAACCAATTTTTTGGACCGAATTTTTATTGAACGTAAAACTGGAGTTCAAAACACCTAAAATTACAAAACCGGCGCGCCGGCGAGGGTGCACCAGCTAGCCAATAGAAAACTGTTTGATTTTTGGCACTACGAACCTTAATTTACTTAAAATGTCAATTTTACCCCAATAAAACAGCTTAAATGATACACGTAACAGTGTATTAGCAAATAAATAGCGCACAATGCACAAATATATACATATATACGCTTTCATGAAAGACAAAAGCAAGGAATAGTAAAGCCATATGGTTGCAGGGGTCTGGCGGCGGCAGCCCCCAGAACAAAATATGAGAAAATTTTTTATTTTTACGCTGAATTTGATCAATATTGGAGACGTATCGGAAACTTTTTCCTGCCAGGCTATAAAACCAAGCGGGATCCTTGTGTAAAAGTTTAGTCGTTGAAAGTTTCTGGGGAGGGCACTGGCGGTCCCAGACTTTGATTTTTTTTGGGGGGGGGGAGGTCTGCAGAATTTTGTTCACTTTTTATGATAGCGTTTTTCAGTTTTACGCTATCTTGTTATTGCCGCAGCCATATCAAGGCAATGAGTTGAAAGTGTTTGTAGTAAAACCAGTGGCGTACCCAGAAAAATGGAGATTTTTTCAAATTTTAGGCCGAATTTGGTCAACTGGAGACGTATCAGAAATTTTTTCCGACAGGAAAATAAAACAAAATATGGGAGCATTACAACAGACAGTGTATATATTACACACCTAAATGCAGCATGATCATGATGTACTCGAGACATGCAAATGCAGTCTAATGTACTTGTATATACATGCATAGGCTTTGATGAAGGATAAGAACAAGAAATAGTAAGCCACATAGTCACAGGGGTCGGGTCTGGGGGCGGCAGCCTCCATGAAAAACAAATTGTGGAACATTTTTCATTTTTAGACCAAATTTGTTCAATTGGAGACGTATCGGAAATTTTTTTCGGCCGATCAATAAAAACCAAAGGAGGGACCATTCTGTCAAACTTCAGTCGGAACAAATTTCGAGGGGGGCTATAAGGACCTAAATAGGCCCCCAAAGCAACATAGAGAGGGGCCTACCTGAGTCCACAGCAAGCTACAAGGGCCTAAATAGGCCCCAAAGCAACATGGAGAGGGGCCTACCTGAGTCCACAGCAGGCTACACGGGCCTAAATACGCCCCAAAGCAACATGGACAGGGGCCTATGTACGTTAATCCACAGCAGGCTACAACTACAGGGGCCTAAATAGGCCCCAAACCTAAATACATAGGCCCCAAAGCAACATGGAGAGGGGGCTGTCTGGTCTAGAGGAGGCTACAAGAGCCTAAATAGGCCCGAAAGCAACATCGAGAGGGGCCTATCTAGTGCACAGCCGACTACAAGGGCCTAAATAGGCCCCAAAGCAATATGAAGAGGGGCCTATCTAGTCCACAACAGGCTATAAGGGCCTTAATAGGCCCTAAAACAACATGGAGAGCGACCTACATGTATGCACAAGTCGGGGGCCTATCGGCCCTTCGGGCCGATAGGCCCCCGACTCGTTAGGCCCCTCGAGCCCCCCCCCGCCCCCCCCCTAGATCCGCCTATGGCCCCGAGGATTGCCCTCGCAAACAAGCATATTTTGCATTATGTTGTTTAGCAAACACCTCACCTAACATTCGAACTTGGGTTACAGCGTTGACCACAGGGTTTTTTTACAAAATCGACAGTGGGTCCACGTTGGGTCAGGTTAATTGGGTCCAGTTAAGCACTGACTGGGTCAAGAATATATATGTTGTAAATCGTAAGTAGACATTTATATTATATAACAATGGCGTAGCCAGAACAAAATTTCGGGGGGGAATGACTTTTCGATTTTTTGAAGTGTATTAGTATGCACCTAATTGCAATTTTAACGCAAAAAGCGACACATTTTAGCATTTGTCGGTCAAAACAATGCTTATTTTCGACCACAGCAGCATCAAACGTAAAATTGGAGGTCAAAACACTGAAAGTTGCGGGCTGGAAAGGTTCCAAAAACTGTAAAATTTGCAAATTTTTCAAAATTTTCTGGCATTAAAACCTTTTTTCTTTTTTCTTTCTTTTAAAAATTTTCTGGCATTAATTTACTAAAAATTGTCATTTTTGTGACAATAAAACAGCTAGAACGATACACTAAACAGTGTATTAAGCAAATACATTGAGCACAATCCAACATGATATACAAGCACATCAGGGTTGGCAAGTCTCGGGTTTGCAACCAAGACCGAGACCGAGACCGAGACCAGGCAACCGAGACCACCGAAACGAGACCTACGAGACCGAGACCAGCCCTTGGGGGACCTTTTTTCAAGGTTCAATTTTAAAAATTTGAGATACTTTGAAACGTGAAAAATTGGTAATTAAGTTACAAAAAAGTGACCATTAGGTTAGGTTGTATGAGTGTATGACTTGCGAAGTTGCGAGATACTTAACATTGTAACGACCGGATGCATGAGAGTAATGACTGTGGCAATACATAGGATTTCGCACACTTCTTCGCATGCCACACGGCGTTTTATAGTGCATTGCAAACATGCACTTGGCAGTCTGACTCGGGTGCCAGCCTAGAATCGTTTGTGTTGGTGCAGTGGTGCTATGTACTATCAAAAGTACTGAAGGGGGCATCATCACGGACCAGAAAAGTTTCTACCACTGACATAATTATGTGGAGGGAAGGTTTGAGGCTCCATCCAACCACTCCATAGCCCAAAGAGCATTTGAGTGACCTAGGTTTTTTAGATACGTAATGTTTTGACATGCGTTTAAAGGTTGGGGCTCAAGAAATTCAATTAAACTGCAACCCAATTCGCGCTTAGTAAAGTTGTAAGCCCGCAAATTGTTAATTAAAAATCAGCTACAAACTAAGAACTGTTTGGTATATAAATGATGGGCAGTATTTTTACTGTTTAACACATGTATGCTTGCGAGTTCCACATACATAATGCAACATCGCTTAGTCAGACAACCCATTCTAGCTCAAACTTTATTTTAAAAAATCTAGCTTGATATACAAAGTTTGAACTTGAAATTAGCCAAAGTTTGCCGGTGAACTGACATTCTTCTGCAGCAGACAGTTTGGACTACTTCATGCTTGGCATTCTATTTGGAAACTTAAATTGTAAAAAAAATCTTCTAAAAAAATTGTGAAAATTTTGGAAAATTTCGAAAACTTCAAGTCTCATCTGAAATACCGAGACCACCCTATGGCAGGTCTCGGTTTTCCTACCGAGACCGAGACCGAGACCGAGACCAGCCTTGAGCCTAGTCTCGGGTTTTTTACGAGACCGAGACCGAGACCGAGACCGAGACCGAGACTGCCAACCCTGAAGCACATGCTTCCAGAGAAGACAAAAGCAAAGAAAACTAAGCCACAGATTAGCAGGGGTCTGGGGGCGACAGCCCTCAGAAAAAAATTTGGGGAAATTTTTAATTTTTAGGACAAATTTGATCAATTGGAGACGTATCGGAAATTTTTTCCGGCCGGACCATGAAAACCAAAGGGGGGACCCTTGTTGGAAAATTTCAGTCGGTAAAAATTTCGGGCGGGGGGAATTCCCCCATTCCCCCTCTGGCTACGCCCCTGTTATATAATGTCATTTTCTGTGCTAGGTACGCATTGACGTACCCAGAAAAAAATTTTGCGGGAATTAATTTTCCAGTTTTTGTAATGGAATGAAATATATATAGACTTTTTTGCAATTTCGACACAAAAATAAAATGCAAAATCACTGTCACACAGCTGCAAGGGTCTGGGGGCGGCAGCCTCCAGGCCAGAACCAAAGATTTGTTACACCTTTTAGCGAAGTTTCCATAACAAAACGTAGTTTGCGGTAATTTATGTAGTCATTTAATCTAAATAAATTCACTGTCCGCTGTCAGTTGCGTATATACCCAGAAAAAATTTCGGGGGATTGACTTTTTTGTAGTGGGTAAAAATACACTTTTGACATTTATTTTAGTATTTACAGTAATTTTAACACTTTAATTCGCAGTGCAAATGCAAACGCAAGATCAGGCAGTCACAGGTTACTGGGGGCGCAGCCCCCAGAAAAAATGGAGATTTTTTAACTGTTTACGCCGAATTTGGTCAACTGGAAACGTATCGGAAATTGTTTCCGACAGGAAAATTAAAAACTAAGTATGGGCACGTCACATCAGACAGTGTATTATACAAGTAAATTCAGCATAATGTACTTTTGTAGAGATGCATAGGCTTTGATGAAAGATAATAACAAGGACTAGTCAGCCATAGAGATGCAGAGGTCTGGGTACGGCCGCCCTCAGAAAAAAATCCGAGAATTTTTTTATTTTCAGGCGAAATTCGGTCAATTGGAAATGTATCAAAAAATTTTTTCGGCGGGGCGATAAAAACCAAAGGGGGGACCCTTGTTGACAATTTCTTAAGGGTCAACCAAAAAGGGAGTTCGCGACCCCCGCGACCCCTCCCGATCTACGCCCTTGGGTCTGGCTTGGGTCAGGTTAATTTTTGCTGGGTCCAGTTAAGAGAACTTGAGTCTGGACCCACTCGTGGACCCAAAAAAAACCCTGTTGACCACCCTTTTATCACATTTAAACCTGACGGATGTCTGGGGCATGCAATATATTGATGATGTAAAAGCTTTCACTGATCTTTGTAAAATTAGGTTAATGAATTGCTTGCATAATGAACTCACACATGATTTAGATACCTTGCCCAGTTTAGATGTATACTCAAAATTTAAAAATCACTTCGGCGCAGAATACTATTTTAAAGTAATAAAAAATAAACAACACCTGCACGCACTAATTAAATTACGGCTAAGATCACATGATTTGGAGGTTGAAAGGGGACGTTGGGATCGTAGAGTTGACCACAGAATACCTAGGGAAGAACGTTTATGTAAAATTTGTAGATCCGGCGAGGTAGAAGATGAAATACATTTTTTGTTAAGCTGTGATTGTTTTAGAGAATTGCGTAATGAAATCCTTGGTTCCTATATTGTGCATAGTTTATCTAAATTAGACCAGTTTGTATCCTTACTTTCCTCACTTAGCCCTGTGGTAGTAATTTCTCTTTCGAAATTTATGTATTCAGCCTTTTTAAAAAGAAAAGAAATATACCATTCTGAGCGTTTCTTTAATTAAAGTTTAACTAACTCACTAATTTTCTTACTAACTTTCTTATACATGGGTAAAAACCCATAAAAAGTCTGAGTCTAATCAGTTGATACCCTAAGTCAGATGTCAGAGGAAACTGAGTATTCTGCAACGACAATACGTGATGCCGTATAATGTTAACATAGTCTGTCCTTTATGGATTTTATGTTGGTAATTTACACTGTTTTTCTGTTTTCTTAAATAAACCTTCAAATCTTCATAGAAATCACAAAAACCTCGAAAACACAACTAGCACCTTAGCTGAAATAAATCGACACTGAAGCATGATAACTTCTTCAAATTAGACACATCTGTTACTGTATCTGTTATATACTTCTTGGTGTTATTCGCATAAACGTGCAGATTCTTGGATAAAAGTGAAATTTTACGTCAAGTTATTACAGTTAGACCCGTAAATCAGAATTCGTGAACACATTCCCTTAGGGCGCTAACTCTTAGTCCGACAAAATTGACTAAGCTACGCATGTTAACATTAAATAATGCCACGTCGGTTCATGTATGAGTGAGGGATGATACAGAGTATTTTCGGTCAACCAGGAGGGTAGGGTCCCCGAAAATTGACCAGAAACCCCCGAAAACAGTTTTACCCCGCTACAAGTATATACACATGTCTTTGACCCTAGACTGGTCCTTTACTTGACTGACCGCAAACAGAGCCCCGGGCAGTTTGTCCACAGCACGCCGTTCCGCATCCGACAGTGCGGACAGCACGGTACTGGAGGCGCGCGGGGTCAGACTCCAGACCAGCACACAGCCACTGGCCCCGTTCACCAGCGAGTATCGACCGTAACGACGGGCCATCACCAATTAATGCATTCCTGAAATGGATTAAACGAATTAAATTAAGATTAGTTGAATTACTATTTTTAGCATCTCTCACAGCCATTGCATTGTTGCTGTAGAAATCAGGCAGTCCCCGCCAGCTCAGGTGGTACGAGCCCGCGAGGGAACACCAGATGCATACTCAACAATAGCAAATAATGTATGTGAACGTGGGGGATGTGCGACTATGCAGCTGGTATCCCAGAAATTAATATTTAACTTGTCTTATATATATGTAATATAAGATATATGTTGTATCACTAGGGCTACCCCCTACGATATATGTTGTATCACTAGGGCTA